>CAUHTR010000123.1:0-197304 GCA_959609185.1 Schmidtea polychroa | reverse complement strand
NTGCGCCCAATACTCGGTGTGGTATCCGGGTTTTTGTATTGGGTGATCCAGCATCATCAGTCCCTTGGCTGATAATCTCCTGGACACTACAGTCCGGTGGTTAGCCGCTGTACTCGGGTGCCTCATCACTCGCTAGGGAAAAATCATTATTCCTCATCTGATTTGAAGTCCAAAAACGGTTTCTTCAAATCCGCAGCTGCTCTCGGATTAAATTTTTAACATTTAGCGCGCGTTTTTCAATTTTTATTTTTTATTTTTCTATTTTATCTACCCTTTTAGTTAGTCCCAGTCTCCCAGACAAAAAAATATAATAATCGCGTTGGTTCATTTCCCACAAGTGGTGATCAGTCACTCGACAGAAACTCCCCAACATTTGCGATGGATCCTACTACATTCTCTCATCAGGGTGATCAGGATTTCCCCATCCGGGCAAGTGTCGTAAGGACGATTCACTTGTCATCCCCTCATTATCGTATCTCTTTATGCCAAAATAATAAAACAGGAAGAAAAGAAAATTGGAAGTAAAAATCGTACTGATCTTATCGACCAGCTCATTCATACGACTATGATCAGTCCTGCATTCAATTTGATTTTAGTTCTAATTGCTGTGTTGCTTGTCTATTTATTTAACGTATTTTGTGTCCTTTATATGTCTATGTTCATCGTATGTTTTATACCTTTCGGTTGCTATAATGGACTTTTAATATAATTTAATAATTTTATCACTTCATATTCATTCACAAGAAATTTATTTGACAACATCTCCTTACGGGAGGTATATTACAATTTTTTCTCTAACATTCGTATCGCATACGTTGCATCGTTTAATTTTTTCTGCGCAATTCTCGCAGTAGCATAAATGACCACATGGGATCGTCATTACTCGTATTTCATTGGTTCTGCATATGAAGCATTTTCTAAAATCTTTAACTTGATGTTCGATTGCTTCTTTAATTTCTCCTCGATCGTTTCCATTTTTATCATTATCTCCTGCCATTTGATGTTGAATTTGGCATTATCTAATCGTAAATTTTGAATTTGATAAACTCTTTTAGTGGTCAATTCTGCATTGGGTGTTGCTATTTTCATCATTACACATATTTCCTCAGCTTGCGGTCTTGGATTCAAGCTCATCTCGTCTTGGATTTTCATCAACTGGTCCGCTTTGCGATTTAGTCGTTGTAGCGAATTGTGTGTTAAATTTACGAATTTCTCGAGTCTCTTTATAATGTAGCCGGTTGATTCCATCTAATTAAGATTTATTAATTAAAGTTCTCTTTTTATTAATATTCCGCGTCATTTTCCCCCTTTATCGTTTTCCCTCTAATATCCAGAATACCTTATTTTATTAGTGCTTCAATAAACCTTTACATTCTACTTATCACTCTTAACAACCCCGTCTCCCTCTGTTTAATGTTCTATCCCGCGCAAATTTCTCTCATGATTTTATTATAATCGTTCATTATATATAACCCATATCCCATTCGTTATTACCCTATTAAGTTTAATTACGTTGTTCATTTGTTCCAATTTTATTAGTGTGCTATCCCCCCTTTTTCCTATTTTTAAATTTTCATTATTTCCATATATTTACATTTTATTAATCGTTAATATTTACAATTTTTATTATATTTTTGTTTTCGTTTTAATTTTCGTTTGTCATCATTCATTCTATTACTACGCTATTCGTACAGTGTTCTCATACTCACTTTCAGTATATTCATATGTTGGCAAACTTCAAAACTTCCATCACTCATTTAGACATTCCACATACATTTTATCATATTCATACATCCATGTACTAAGTTTAAATGTTTGGGAAAACAATTTTCTCGTTCTTGAATGCATATCACTTTATATCAGCTTTTACTCTCTCCATTATATCTATTCTCGGGTTCTTTCACCAATTAAATTTTCACATCCCGGCTGAGCCCCCAAATTTGTATGGTGGGTTACTGGTGGTTGAATGTTTAAGTGCTGTTACCAGCGTAACCCAGAATACAACGTTGTTTTCCGCTTGGTACCCGTTGAGTGATCAACGTTGGTACTGTACCAAGGGTTGAGTACTCGCAAAAAGTGAGCGCATCAAAGCACTATAATTGTCGAGCACTCCATGGGTTCACGGACTACCGATAGAAGGTGTATGTCCGATTTCTCAGGTCCCTTTATCAAAATTATTTTCCCAACCTTATGCACAAACTCTCATTTTCCAGGCAATCATAAACTATACTAGTCATCATTCTATCACTACAAATGTGCATTAATTTAACAAGGAACATATTATTTGCAGACTACAACAATACATAAAAATACGACAAAACACCTAAAATCGAATATGAGTTCAAACAGGCTTATTGGTGGGACTGGCCAGTTCCGTCGTGGCTGCTAGTGACGAGTTTGCTTGCCGCTCGTATTCGGCCAGTCTAGCTTTCTTCAATTTTTCCCGAATATTTCGGCCTAACCGCTTCCTTTTGGGTTTCTCTTTCGCGGCCGGGGGGTATATAGCGGCTAGTTCCACGGACAACGGCCGGATTTGGCTTAGGGCGGCTCCATGAACTACTTGTTCATTGCGCTCGGTTTCTAACGCGCGGAGCTGGAGCTTCAGTGCCCGGATCTCCATCTGATCCTGCGCAGCTTGCGTCTGCAGTTGAAGGACCAGCGCCACCTTCTTTTTCATGTCCTCGGGACTAAACCAGGTACTTTCTAGTTCCCGGCACCGTCCCTTGAGCTTGTCTACCCGTATGCGGAGCTCCTCGGCCTGTTTTTGGGCTTCTTCCCTATCCTTTCGCAAATTCTCCAATAGTTTGAACACTAGATAAATTCAACGATTATATTCTTACAGCATATTATTCATTCAATTATAAAATAAAATCAATATTATAAATAAACATGGATTCAGATGTTAAGCACGCAATACACAAGATAATTTATTAAAAAGACTGTAATAATTAAAGTTTAACTAAGTCACAATTGAATAATAATTTTGCAAAAATTTTGGCGATGAGTTAGTTCAGTCGCTTGCGAGGCCTTCCCCTCTTCCGCGGGGTTGCCTCGGCCTCCTCTAGGTCTTCCACGGTTTTTCCCTCCTTTTCGGCTCGAATTCGCAACTCGATCCTCTTGAGTCGCATCTGAGCGGCTTCCACATCCCAGGCCGCTTGATCTCGGGCCTCCTGTAACCGATTGTTCTCCGGCTCTACCTTTACCCAGGCCGGGGCATCTACTTCGGGGCCTGTCCGGATTACTCGGTTGGAACAATCCAGGTCCCGTCCCTGGCTCCACCGATGGATGTGATACCAGACGTACCGGGACCGGAGTCGAGTGATCATTTGCTGGTTGGCTTCCTCGTCGCTGCTATAGTTTGATTGGGACATACCTGCAGTATAACTATTAAGATCGAGCATAACCCATGTGACTTATACATTGATGTCACAATAGAACCTATGGACACAATACTTTAGCTACTGGATTTAGGATAAATAATCCTAATGCTGCTAACCTACCATCTGGATTGGACTTATCAATATATTCTTAATTAACTACTAGGTTCGTTATAATTCGCACTAATACTGCTAACCTAAAATCTGGGTTAATTCATCAATACATTTTAATTAACGGCAAAATTTATTATGATTAATACCAATACTGCTAACATAAATTGGGCTTGATTCATTACTATATTTTTAATTATACTAATGAAATTGGTTATAAACAATTATTTGTTTTATTCTAGTAATTTTTATGGATATTAAACCATAATTTTAAACGGATGCCTATAATCTAATTAGTTTAATGTAGTAAGGATATTGTCTTACATTATTAAATATTTATATTATGAGTTTTAGAATAGTATTCCAACAACATTAAACCATAATCTTGGAACGGATGCCTATAATCTAATCAGTTTAATGTAGTAAGGATATTGTCTTACATTGTTAAACGTTTATATTATGAGTTTTAGAATAGTATTCCAGCAACATCAGCGTCCGGCCGATTTTTCGAAGCTACTGTTATCGGTACTCAATATATTAAGCTCTCTTGTGTTAACGAGTTACCACACCAATGGGAAAATTTGGAAATTTCCCTCACTATTGAGTTTATATTCATTCCAGGAGTTACAACGGATCGCTTATTAAGGTCAGCTCCACCAACCGATCCTCTTAGCGGTGATCGCCACACGCTACCTGTCTACTACTATTTAGATGAAAATATTAGGAATATTTCTAATTTAGGCTGTAATTTGAAATTTGTATTTTTGTTAAAGGTATATTTGTTAATTCTAATAAAGTTTATGGCTTTCTTTAATGTTTATTTGATTTCGAATGCGCTTAATTTGTGACTTTTTTAATGTTTATTTGATTTCGAATGCGCTTAATTTGTGACTTTCTTTAATGTTTATTTGATTTCGAATGCACTTAATTTTCTAATAATTTAATGAATTTCTTTAATGTGTTGACTTAATGAATTGTCGTACCTTTACTTCATTTCCTAGAAGGGGTGGTGATCATGATTCCGCTTTGAGATCCCGAAGGTCACTTTGTAGATTTATGGGGATATACCCAGAACCACGCACGTATACTTCTACATTCACACACACACCCACACTTACATAATGCATATACACACACACACACCTATAGATGCATTATATATATATATATACATTTTCAAATTAGTGATATGGAGGTGGTTTTCCGAGGGGGGGGGGGTGTTACTAAAATTAGAATTTAGGGAATTCCGTGATTTTATTGGAAGGTGGTTTTAGTGTAGCTAAATTTAGCGATAGGGAATCCCAAAACCAATAATTTTGTTTTAAATTTTATTTTCAGAAGAATTAAGGAAAATTATTTTACTGATATAATATTACCAAGGGGATTAATAATAATTATAGTATCAATAGTGTTGATGATGATGACACTAGTAAATAAGATGATGGTGAAGATAATGATAGTAATAATAATAGTAATAATAATAATAACAATATCGATACAGATAATAATGATACTAGTAGTACTCATACTAATAGTAATAATAATAACCACAGTAAGGATAATAATGATAATAAGACTAATAATAATAATAATTTTTATATTTAATCATTCACAATTTTCTATTTATACTTTATAGTTTTATATTTATTAAGCTATGATTTTATGTTTTGCAATTTCGGAAGTTAGATATTATAATTGATATATACATTTATGTTTGATAACCTACGATTTCATGTCCCATACTTTAAAATTCTATGTTTATAAGGTGTAACTTTATACCATACACTTTAGGAATTTCGATTTTATAATTCATAGTTATATCTTCTATAATTTTATATTCAATAATTTACGATTTTGGGTTTCATACTTTCTGATTTTATATTTATAATTTTTGTACTCTACCGTTTAGGAACTTCTAGTCGGTTCTACATGACTTTTTATGAGTTGCTTCTATGGGATCATCTTAGTTACCCAAAATATCTTCGGTTTGTTGGTAACTATTCATACATTATATTTCCTGAAGTTCTACATTTATATATAATTAAAAAAAAAATTCTTATATACAAATTTATAATTTCTAATCGGGATTTACTATTCACAAACTATATTTCCTGAAGTTCACATTAGTTATAAAAATTCCTAAAAACCAAATCTAGAATTTTAATCGGGATTTATCCATTACTGATCAATATAATTATATCTAAAATCATATAGTTATTTTTATAAATTATGACTAAGTCTTATACATTCATGAATATTTTAAAGTGGGGATTCGAAATTTAACCTTTCGGATTTAGAACATTTATATTTACATTGAATTAACCTATCTAGATTGAATTATACTTATACGTATGCCGAATATCCCTCTTATTTCTATTACTTTATCATAAATTCCTATTGCAAAATCTAATTCGGCATATGTCTAGGTATAACTGAGATCGCTACTACTGAATCAACCAACTACATGAGTGTGAGTGCAGAATTGTGTAGGTTTAGGTATGAGTTCTACTCAGATTAAGACCTTAGTGTAGAGTGATTTGTTCAGCATTTTAAATGTTGATTTTAATTGTGTATTAAGTAAAAGGTCGGGAAGAATATTGCTTCCATGGCCCCACTGTGACCACTTCCACAAACCTTAGTGTTATGTGTGGAGTCAACCATTTACGGTCGACCTTACATAAATACTAAGAGTCAGACGGAGGTTTTCCTCGACCTAACTCCATGGCAGGACCATGAAGTAGTTCGACCTCCGAAGGACTCGAACAAAAAAAAAATCTATAATAGTGATCAATATAATATCGATAGTGCATGTTGGCAAAATTTTTAAAATTATACGCAGGACCGATCAGAGACGTGCTCGGACGCCGCTGATCCGTCGAGGATTACTAAACATAAAAAAAAAATTTATCTTTAATAAACAAAGGATAACATTAATATGATTACATTCCATAAAATTATAATAAGCTAAAACTTACTAATGATTCTTCGAACAAAATTTTAGAAAAATATTGGCATAAAGTTCTGATTTATGACCGAAACGTGTCGGTATATATACCTATTTTGTACACGTGTATGTATTGATGCATTAAAACAAACTCGAATTCTTTTTATTCCAGAATTTTCTATTTTACGATTTTGCTATTTTTAATGGCGATTTTTGTGCCATAATTTTTGTTTTTATTTTTAAAATTTTATTTTTTAATTATTTTTCGTTAATTTGCCGTCCATGATGGATTTGGAACGGTTCCAGAACATTCTATTTTACTTTTAATTTAATTTTTATTTTAACTGATGTTTTTATGAATTTCTTTTTGAGATTTTATATTTTAATACTAAATTATTTATTTTGCTTAACTTTTATTGTTCTAAATGACTTTTGTGATGGTCATCGCCATTTTATAGAATGTTCTGGGTTTTTCTGGAATGTTTTACTGTTTTTATCGTCTTTTAAGTTATTCGAGTTTGCCTTTGGGTAATTCTATGTTTGTTTGGTCGTTTTTGAGTTAGATTTTTGCATCACTTCTTGCTTCTGTATAATTTTATTTAATTTCTTTGTTTATGTTTTTGTTGCTTTCTCCTTTAGTTAATATTGTTTATTTGGTGTAGGTTTTAATATTTAACTATACTTGGTGCTTTTTACTTGCTGTGTACCTACACGTTTCAGTCACAATCAGTATTTTGGGTCTAGAAATCAGTTCTAGCCCAACACTTGTTTTTATATTTTGCATTTATATAAGAACCAGACAAGTTGAGTGTTTTCGAATATCGAGACCTCAACATTTATATATAAATAAAATATACATCTAAAGTATAATTATATTCATGAAATAACCTTTACTTTATTTATACTTTCAAATATAATAGTCAATTAGTCATTTTCAGATATGTAATAGGTTATTACATTTGATTTGTTAATATTTATGTCGTTTATAATATGTGATTTAGAATTTATAATGCTATCCAAGTTAGCGAAACAAGTTGTCGATGTATGTAAACATAATTTAAAGAATAAAATCATAAGGCTTTCAGAAATACCTTTACAATTAACAGAATTAACGGAACTTTGTAAAATGCCTGTAATGAGTAACATTATTGGACGTTACTTGGAATTGTATCAATTCAATAGAGATAGGAAGGCGAGAATAGACAAAATTACAAAATAAATGATGTCTTTGGATAAAATTTTATTTTCCCGTTGTATCAAAACGACGTGTTTCCGCTAAAATAAGTAATTCGATTGATTTGTATCTAGGGTTTCTGGATACTGTTTAACAGTAACAGTAAAACAGTTGTTTTTTCGTCAAAAAATCAAAAACAGCAAACAGCTGTTTTTTCATAACTGTTTTTAACTGTTTTTCAGTAAAACTTAAAGTTCACTGTTAAAAAAATGACGGGTTTTCCTGTCATTAAGAACCAGAAAACACGTCATTCAGTGTTCTTTTCTCAATTTTTTTCTGAATTGACCTGTCTCGCGTCATTTAATCGTCTTAACCCGTCATTTACGCATCATTTATCTCGCGTCATATGCTAGGCAAATCAATGGACAGCCTTTGCTTAACATGCCACACAACGCGACCGCTTTCCATTCAAGGTCAATAGTCAATGCATTGTCTAGACGTCTAGACATAGCACCACTTATATATAAATGAACAGCACTGGTTTGTGTTTATTTTCACATTATAAAATAAGCATTGCAACTTTTACTGAAATAAATATTTTTACTGATTTAATTATTTTCGATAATAAATCAACGATTTTAATTTGTTTTAATTGTTTTAAATGATTAATTTTCTATTAGTAATGGCTTCTGTTTGGGAATTTGCCACAAAACGACGGAATCCGCACACAAAAGAGCTTCAAGGTCAATGCAATCGATGCAATAGCATAATTAAGTGCTCTGGCAATTCAACGACAACTTTAAAGAGACATCTACAGCAGCATGGCATCAAGTTTGATCAGGCTGGGGAACCAATCACATCCAAGAATGGAATTCAGACCGAAAAGAGACAAAAAACTGTTGCTGACTTTTTTGAACGAGAATCTCTCAAAGAAATTGTGTCAGACATGGCAACGGATGGAGTAACTATTCGAGCAATAACAAGAAATAAGTTCATTAGAAAATCCTTAACACGCGATGGTCACAAATTGCCTGCGAATGAAACTGATGTCATGAAACTATTGCACGATGATTTTGAAGAAAAACAGAAGAAAATGGTTGATGAGATTCAAGCGAAGATTGCGAAAGGTATCAAGTTCAGCATGACCGTCGATGAAGCTACAACTTTATGTGGTCGTCGATATTTCGGAATTAATATTCATGACTATGAGAGAGATTCCAATAAAACTTATAAGACAGGCCTCGTGCGCATTCTCGGTTCTTGCAACGCTCTTAGCATGATTGAAATTCTTCGAGATCATCTCAAATCGTTTGGTATTTCAATGGAAAAAGATTTGGTTGGATCCACACAGGATGGAGCTGCAGTTAATCAAAGATTTATCAGCCTCATTGATGTTATCGGTCAGTTCTGTCTCAATCACGGTTTACACCTTGGAGTATATGACACTTTGCACAAAAAGAAATCAGAAATTGAAGAACCCTCCATCATTGATGAAGATTCAAATGAGGAAGATAATTTTGATGAACCAACCGATTTTGAATTAATCAATGAAAACCATAATGAGATCGATTATCATGAAATACTCAAAAAGTCTCGCAAGATTGTCAAATTCTTCAAACATTCACCTGTTCGAAATCATGTGCTTCAATCAAAAATCAAACGAATTCACTCTCGAGAAATTGAACTGCATCTGGATGTGAAAACACGCTGGAATTCAATCCCAACCATGCTTGAACCGTTAATTAAAACCGAAGCATCAATTCGTGAGACTCTTCAGGATTTCAAAGCACTCGATCTGATTGAAAACTTTGATCTTGGCGCTCTGAAATCAATGCTAGCAGCAATGGAGCCAGTTAAGCTAGCAGTAGAGAATCTTAGCAGAGAGGACTCAACTTTAATGAGCGCGGATACAATTTTAAATTTTATGTTCACAAAACTATCGAACATTAAAAATGAAATTGCAGAGAAATTACTGGAAAATCTAAAGCAGCGAGTTGGTGAAAGACTCAATCCCGACCTAATGAATCTCTTACGCAGCCTGAAAGATCCATCGATTGTGCCTTCGAGAAACACGATTAATTTTGCAGGAAGTCTTGCAAAACGACTATTTGAAGTTGCTAACGAAGATACTGGCGATCAAATACCTCATGAAGAAATATCTGTAAATTTATCAATGCAGGAGGAACTAAATGCTTTGCTTCAAAAAAGTGAAACTACAGTCACGCCAGCTAATGATGCTGTCAGGTGGCTAAAGTCGGAATTTACACTTTTCAAGAACACTGGACAGCGAACTGAAAACCTACAAAAACTCTTTAATGCCATTTTGACCATCAAACCCACTTCCACGGACGTAGAACGCGTTTTTTCGGTCCCCTCAAGTTTTTGCACAAAAATTCGATCTCGTCTATCAGATAAATCACTCCAAGCATTGGTCTTTTTGAAATATTATTATAATAAATCAAATAAATAATTAAAAGGCTTTAATTTCATATTAAAAAATTTTTTTCCTTACATTATTTACAGTAAAAACAATTAAAAACAGTAAAACAGCTGTTTTTTAAAAATCAGAAACAGTTAAACAGCTGTTTTTTGAAAACCACTGTTTTTCAGAAACCCTATTTGTATCTCATTTATTGTAAGAAATGAAAAATTTGAGAAGGATTTGGTTGGTGTTTTTGACATTACAAAAGAAAAAGGGTAAAGGTTGAGTTCAGAAGACAAACAGTTGCATTTAAGAATTGTTGAATCCAAGGGTAGCATCGGAAATACAACATCGAAATGGGCATTTGTATCAAAAGTTCATCCACCAAAGCGAAGTAGAGTGGCTGTGACTTCAATTAAGCAGTACTGGCGAATTATCCGATGAATGCTTGGATGAAAATGTTTCTATTATGTCACTTGATGCAGTAATGGAACTTGATACACAGATAAAGAAGAGAAATTACCAATGTATATTGCCTACTGCAAATCTTGTTACAAGGTATGCCTTATCAACAAGACAAGTTTCAAGAGTATGCAACAGCTTAGGTAGGGAAAGCGATAATCATATATCAACCCAGTCACAAAGTGGAGTGTAGAGAAAAGAAATTAAAGAGGGCGAAAGAAGAGTTTCTGAAATAAAAGGCTTCTCCAACGTGAAAGTTATTTCTGTCTATATTTTATGGTAAACGGTTGTTAAATAATGAATACCAAGTTTTGTGCTAAAAAAGTCCGTTTGGAAGTTTAAATCTTGGGATACTTATTTGTAGAAGAGTTTCTGAAGAGGATATATTCAATCAATTGAGGAATCTTTTAGATCAATTCTAGGCTTGAAAATGCATCAAAATGGTAGTCTGTGACACAACTGTAGTTATTACTGGCCTAAAAAATTGGAACTATTCAGCGGGTTAAAACCGAATTTCAAAGAAAAGACTATAATAGATAACAATATATCGGTTGTTAAAATCATATTCTGGACCTAGTTCTTAGACCTTTAATCGACTTTATGACAAGCTCCTTTTTGGTATCTCTAAATTTTGATATCAGAAGGCAATAAAAAGCTTCAAAAGACATTGATTAAATGAAGAATCTGTTATTGATGTTCCCCGTTCCAATATTGTGACTGAAAGAGTAGTAAAGATGATAGAAGACCTTTCGAGAAAATACAAAAATGACAAATATCTAAACATCAGATTTGTAAATACAAATTTAAACAATCTAATTAATAAATGTTTGAATATAATTGAATTTGTGACTATAAATTTTAAACCTCGCCCGTCTTGCTCAGACGCAATTGGTTAACGAAATCAATCTGGCAATCGCAAGGTATGACGTGTCGAAGAAAAAATTGAACTAGGAATCATTTCCAATACCGACGGCGAACATCTATGTGGCAGAAGGACCTGGACGAATCGACAGGTAGAAACTTTGATTACAGTTTAATTGAGACGTGAGAAACGTGGAAGACCACGCAGTTCGAAGCTGTCCTTCTAGATAACGTTTCAGGAATAGATAATTTTGTTGGTTATTTGATTTGTAAAGGAAAATCGTGATTGCGTGAATGATGAACGATGCGGTTTTGGATTACGGTATTTTAGTGTTGTGTGTAAATTATAATAAATTTATATGTAGTTTATTCTCGTGTCTAATTCGGGTATATGGGAAAAATAATTCTGGTGGGATATTATCGACTTACACTATAACATGGGGGAGAAGCCATAAGGGAGTATGCTCACGGCATTGTACCATAGCATAAGAGTACCTAGGTAAAGAAGGGCATACGTCTTCTATCGGCTGTCCTCGAACCCATTCTAATGCTCTACGATTATAGTGTAAAAAGGTACTCTGACTTCTCGCGAGTAATAATCCATATGATACTTTACCAACGTTTATAGGTCAACGTGTGTCGGATGGTTAATCAAGTCACTGTAACTGGGGCTACGTCGGAAACGACACGAACTGGTAAAATGTAGATTACCTGCGACCCACAGCTATTATAAAAAGCAAAATCAATTTGTGGACTGTGGACTGCAAAATATCTACTTTTTTGGTCGGACCAGTGATAATAAAGTAAAAAATCAAAAATAAGCCACCGCACTTGATAATATTTTTTTGAAAAAAAAACATCATTTAAATTATATTTATTAAAAGTAAAGAATTTTTTAATCGTTTGAAAAAAAATTAAAAGTACATTTTAAAAAAACATTTATTTATGAAATATTTAATAAATTTCATTTTTACAAACTGTAAAACTTTTTACCATCGATAATTTCACATTTTGCATTTAGTTCAGATAAACATTTAAAAAGTAATGCTTTACATTCATTATTATTTTCTAAAATGTTTTTCTGCAATAAAGATTTGAATACATGGGTAACCTTGACAGTTTTATTTGTTAGCATCGATTTTAATTCTCTAATGACCCGGTCTTCTTGACACTCTTCTTGGGATAATTTTTGTCTTTTAATTTCCATAGAAAAGCTATTATTATGTGGTCTTTTCATTGTGACATTAGCAGACTGGTGAGCTGAATAAGTCTTTGTTGGCATTGGAGGTTTATCGTCTTCATCAGATGATGAATCATTAGAACTATCATCTTCAACACTTTGTTCCTCATCTTCTATCTTCTCAACTTCTATCGTTTCTTCTTTATTATCTGACTCATCAGATGAATTGTCTTGAATATTATTTCCTAATGTTGGTTCTTGATCAACTTCAACCGCTTCATATAATTTCTCTTTATCTTCGTCTGATAAAATGTCTTCATCACACGAAGAATCACTCATATAATCAACTTCATCTCCATGATGATCATCAACGTCACTATCATCAGCATGAGCATTACCTTTGCCATGTCTTGCGCGTTGAAAAACATTTTCCTTTTTCCTTTTATTTAATATTTTTGCCTCTTGCATTTCTGAATCAGATAATTGTTCAACTTCATCGCCAAAAGCCATTTCATTTACAACTGTTTCAGTTTCAAATTTTTTTGCAATTATTTTCGTATAATGTTCGGATTTTTTATTCCTTTCTAAAATATTTCGTTCTGCTTCCTCAATGACATTGACATCTAACTTTTTAAACGGGAGGATTCGGTACCAATTTTCAATTGGATGTGCCTCAAAACGTGATTCGCTTACTCTAACAAAAAAGAAATATCCTTTATTTGAACTGTTTTCTTGTGAAGCTGTTCTAAGTTGCTTTTGAGAACTGGCCTTGTCAATTGTCAAAGTGTAATTTGGTATTTCGACAGATTCAGTTTTAGTTTGTTTCCTTTCTTTCCTGAAAGTGCTCCCTCCTCCAAATTCTGGTTCGTTGTTATTTCGAATTGCCTTTCTATTCACAAATTGTTTCATAAATATAGGTTTTTCCCTAAAGTCGAAATTGGATGTAAAATCGTTCAGAAAAAGTAAAACATCATATTGGTTGTCTGTTGGTTTTATAAAATTAATTTTAAACGATTTGTCATGATGCTGAATATATTTGTTCTGCGGAATAAGTTTAACTTTGCTATTAGAGCTGTTGATCTTAATAGTGTTAATATTTGATTTATTCATTATAAAATCTTTTAAAATAAATAATAATTATAAATTATATTACAAACAAATTTCTCCAAGTTTTGCTATGAAATTTAAATTATTTAAAATGAAAATTTTATTTTTTAAATTTCAAAATTTTAATTTTTAATGGAAATTATCATTTAAAAAAAGTTTTATAGTCAAATTTTGAATTGTAAATATCAATTTTTTATTAATATTTTTTCAATTTATTTTTCATTTCAGAACATAAACCAATATTTTAATTTATTTAATGTGATTTTTTGATTTTAAATGATTTTTTTATAAAAAAAATGTAAAGAAAATAACTTGAAAATTCTTTATTTTAAAATTTAAAAAAAACAATTGAATGATAATGAACGAAACGATTGATTTGATTGCTAGTTTGATAACATTTTTTATCATATGAAATTTGAGTGCGACAAAAATTATTTCTCCCAACAAATTAGAATTCTACACCACGTTGCTAAAGGTAAAAAATTAACGGAGTGTGTTCTCAGTATGAGTCATCATTTTTAATCAAAAGGTTTCTGTCAAAGGTTTATATCTCATGGTAGGTCATTGAGACAAATACAATGAGCCATAGAGAAAACTAACAATCGTCTAATTTCTATTTTGGCTTTTATTTTTATTTCATTTTTTACAAAACCGATATTTTATGAAAAAATTTCAAAGTATTTTTCAAAAATTATTCAAAATTTTTTCTAAGATTTTAAACAAAGACCTCGCATTAAAATTTTTTAACTTTTCAGAAATCGAAAAAAAAGCATAATGTCTTTGTTAACCATCTATTTTATTGCAATGTCTTTGTTAATCATGAAAAGTTGAAATTTTTTAAAGAGGATCTATGTTTAAAACCTTAGAAAATTTTTTGAATATTTTATTGGCGTTTATGGGGAAGCTAGGAAAGAGAATTTTCAGATTTTTGATAATGTTGTATAATGTTGAAAGTAGTGGTATCATTTATTATTTTAAAATTAAAAGCCTAATTGGATGATAATGAAGGAAACGATTGATTTGATCGCTAGTTTGGTAACATTTTTTATTATAGGAATTTTGTGTTAGAGAAAATTTATTTCTCTGAACAAGTAAAATCATTTTGTGGAATTGTGGTCATTGAAAAAATTCATAGCGGCAATTCTTTTTGACACTCATTCGATCAAGGTATCGATAGAAGACACTGATCCTATCTTAGTTGTTTCCTTTGTGATTGTAAAAATGGTCACAACTTTGGGACGCGACGGAGCCGAGCTGGTGTTTGGACTGTCTATTGGCCTGATGGTCTTTGCAGCTCCTCTTCGAGTGAATATGGATTAACGTGATAGGCAACTTTTTTATTTGATAAACAGATCTGGCGCAGTTCGATTTTCTAGTTTGGAACGTATTTCTTTGGGTTTCTAGTTTTCCGTAATTCAAACATTAGTCTCATTAACAACTTTTAAACAACAAAATTAACAATCTTTATAATGCTTTTTTCTTTGACTATTGATAGAAGAATTTACATTGTTATTAATAATCCTTTTTTCTTTCTATAACCACACCAGTTACATAATTGTTGAGTTACAACTGACATTCGATAAAACAAAACTCTAATTGTGAGGATTTTGAAGAAATAGGCCGGTAACACAACACGAAAAACATAGCATTAAGTCAAATTAAACTCAAACACAACGAAAACGCATGAGCAACCCGCGGCCCGCCGTTTTTTTGTTTATATTAAAAAAATAGTGATTATTTTTACACAGATAAAATGTAATTGTAATTTTTAATAATTGTTTCAAAATAAATACTTTAAAGCTTGTTTTTTAATTATCTTTAATTTTCAAAGAGTTTACTTTGTTTTTACCATTTAGTTATATGTGCATATAAGCATATCTATATATATTTATAATAAACAGAGGCATAAATAAGAATTTAAAAAATGAAAATCTATCAAATGACGTTCATTTTTTCAAAAATATCTTATATAAATGACTTAGATTCCAATATGTGGATACATACTTTTATATGTGGCCCGCGGACTTATGAAGCCTTTTCAAAGTGGCCCGCAAGATCATTTGGGTTGACTACCCCTGATATAAACAGTGTTAATACCGACACTATTTTTCATAATTTCACTTTTTAACGCATGCTAATCCTTTATTTTGAAATTCTATGCACGATAACTTTTATTATTAGTGTCGGCTTTTTAGTTTCTGTTTAAAGCTCAAAATACTAGTTTAAAAGGCACATATGCTTCATTAATTATAAAATTATACACTCTCATATAGGCAGATCAGTATCAATCATGAATCCTGAAGAACCGAAGTAAAAAAAATCGAATTAAACGAGTACAAGAATAATAATTTATGAATAAATAGTTTAATCAACGAAATCGAATAATTAATGAGTAAGAAGTTTCAAAAACCGATATCTAGCAGATAGTTAAAATAGAACAAATAGCTAACCCATTATACCATCATATTTGGCACAAGTAGATGAATCACATAGAGAAGCAAATTCTGTAACATCGTAAATAGTTGGATTTGTTTTTCAGAGATATTTTAGTGTTAGCGTAGTTTATATTTTCTAATGGGAAACGTAGGAGAATAACTGAATTGTAGTTTATTTCATTGAAATCAGATTGACAAAGAATTAATTTAATTTTGGTTGATTAACTTACAAGGTTTATTTACTTGATCTCACACTAATTTGTGATGATTTATCGGCGATGGTCTAGAATAAGGATATGAAAAAAATAATAATAATCAATTAAAAATTAAATAATTAATAAAATATTTAAAATAATATCGAATCATAAATTTATTCATAAATAGCAGAAACGGCCATCCAATACATGTTTAATAAATGCTCTTCATTGTTTTTCTGCCGATTAACCCACATCTTGAAGTCAATAAATGACATTTTAGATTCAAAGGAACAGCCTCTTCTTCCCCGCAGATCCATTTTTAGATTGCCCCAGTGTCCCTCCATTGTATTCGTGTGGCATCCGGTTTCTTTGTTGACATATTCAACTTCGTGGTTTACTGCGAGATGTTTATAATCACAGGAAGGAAGCATACTTAAGTTAAAAGTTGGAGTGTAATACCCGGGCCACATATCAGAGTAAATTGTTGTTCCTGGTTTTATATACTTTTTAATATGTCCAATTAAAGTTTCTCTTGTTTTATCTTCTAAAATAACTGCAAACCATTTATTTGTTATTCGTTCAATGCCACCGAACATCCAAACTTCCGGATATCGTTTTCCTTTGTTGTACTTTGCTTTTTTTGAAATGAGTGTTTCGTCTATTTCGACGATACAATTCGGACCTCCAATTTTGAACTCATCTTCACTTAAATTCAACAAAGAAGTCGAGCAAATTTCGGACAAGAAATTGTTCCAATCTGCCATTGTTTGATTTGATAACTTTAACATTATCTGAACCTTTTTTGTTGGTATGGCCATGACCCAAAAATACGTTAAATAGATTAACTTTTCGAGAGAAATTTTGGATTTCTCAAAAAAGCTCTTTTTTCTAACCGAAAATGATGAACAAGCTTTCGGGCATTTAAAAATATAACCATCTTTTAAGGTATTTTTTTTTACTAATGACATCTGCTTGCCACAGGTACAATTAAATCCACTTTTTAAAACATTTTTAGATTGTAAATACTCGATTGTTTTCATTCTTTCTTTTGTAATTTCGATTATTTCGAAGAGATTTGGAAGTTTTTTCATTTTAAGGAATCAAAATTTATTATTTTAAATATTTTATTAATTATTTAATTTTTAATTGATTATTATTATTTTTTTCATAATCCTTATTAATTGATTATTATTATTTTTTTCATATCCTTATTCTAGACCATCGCCGATTTATCGGTGATATGTGTTTGGTTAGATCAGTAATTTATACAGTGGTTCGTTTTATGGGATATAGTTGCTGGTGCAATTAAACTTTTGGAAATTGGTGGATACTATTTTCATGGTGCAATTTAGTCAGCAATGTTATAAATAGGTTTTCCGTCTTATAAATATGAACAATTTGTTGTGTCAACAAAATTAATTTAGTTTCTCGGAATAATAGAAACAGAAGTTATATAAAAAATTTTTAAACACGATAATAAATTGTAGTTAAACTATAAATCAAATTAGATGACAACATTAACGAAATTCTGACGCCTGTTTAACAGGTTAATTTAAAACATTTGGTCAATAATGCTATGGTCTTTTATTCTGAAGTGGGAAAAAGCATCAGTCCATTCGCAAGCAGAATAAACTTGAGATAATTAATTAGTTTTTGTTTATGATAACAATTTAAATGAATCATGTAAGTCTGATTCTCTTACCATTCTCATGTTTTCCGTTGAGCGTTGAGCAATAGAAGGGACCGTGAAGTAAATCGGACACATATCTTTCATAAAAAGTCCATGGACTCATAAAAATGTTAGCTCATTATAGTTCACCAGAGTGAGCTCACTTTTTACTATATTTCGCCCATCGGACACATTACCAACGTTGTTCATTCAACGGGTGTCGTGTATTAGGGAAGCATTACATTCTGGGTTACGCAGGAAACAGCACAAAAGGAATAATTTTGGTTATCTGTAACCCATCATAGTAATTAATCTTACTTTTATTCAGATTCTGTTTGTAGGTATCAGTCATTGCAAAATACTTTCAAGCATTTGAGCAGGGATCCGCCCCTATTTTACGTGACTGGTGTACGTGACTTCAAAAACAATTTAATGATTTGAATAGCTTTCTGCTTTAGCTTAATCATAATAATATATATCTCTGAGTAAGATTATCGAACTTTCCTCCCATATTTTAAAGTTTATTGTTTTTCTGCATTCTAATTTTCAACTTACGACATTGCGGGACCCTTCTTTATTTTGATTTGCGTTTAATCGTGTACTTAAGTCAAATAACTATCTCTACTCTACTTTTTACTAACATTTACACTTGGTTTTGGAATCATCGCACCGACGTCAAGTTTCAGTTAATGACCAAAACTCGATAGGCAAATGACCGGTTTGGATTCATAATTTAGCCGTGGGTGTCAAACCAGAGTCCTAATTGTAATATGACTCTAAAGATCGGATAATGCATTAGTTCAATACTGAACTAACACACCATTGCCTTTCTAAACTATATTTTGTTTTATAGGAACAATTCTACGAAGTTGATTTTAGTTAATTAGGTTCGTAATAGTGCGAATGGGTACCCTGACTCAAAAATAGTAGACGTAAAAAACCAATCAGAATTCTATTTGTTCATTAATTTGAACTCAAAATTGAATTATTGCATATTTACATTAAACCAAATATTTTGTTTAAGCAAGTAACATTGAAGTAGATATTTCTTTCAATATACATCTTCGGTTCCATAAATTTTGGTTTGATTTTATTGTTAATCTTTCTAAAATACCAATTAGATCTTTTCATCAATTAACAGGGAAGTAAACAGAATTGTAAAAGTCCCAAAATAATTTAAAGTTTTAAAGCTTCCAAAATCTGTGAAACAAATGCGTACAACTGAATGGGCAGACCACCTTTACTGGCTGCATGATGTAACTACGATGTATGACAATTTAAAATAATTCATTGAAATGAGAGGCCATTGTCAATATGTGAATACAAAAAATACTTGTGGAAAATTTACATAATTATCAGAAAAAATAGTTAACAGTGCATATCTAATTAATTAAATATTTTTAGTTTTCATTTGTTATTATATTTTTATAACAATATATGTAAAAACTTTCTGCAGGTCCCGGTAAAGTATATCGTTCGACATAATGATAACCCATCATCTAATGCATCTGTTGAATTAATCCACAATCACAACTCAACCATTTAAAAAATTGATAAAACAAGAAAATAAAAGCTAGTTAGAATTAGTTTCAAGATATAAAAATAAAATTGCTAGATACATATTTTCAAATAATAAAAAATAATTTACAATCTCTTGAATCATGCGCACATTGACCATTTCGTAAAAATGAATTAAATTCTTTTTCTTGTTTTTTCAATTGATACATTCTAATATTTTGAAAAAATGCGCACAAATATTGTATTTTCATGATTTTAAGATTTCAATTGCTGCAATTTCATTGTTACACAGCCAACTCCCAGTTTCAAATTAAATCCTGAATGAACAACTAGCTCATAGAAAAGGTATCAATAAAACTAAAAAATAAGCTACCGACAAATATAAATTAATTATAAATGTTCAAAAATATAAAATACAATCACCGAAAAAAATTTAATCCAAAAAAAAAGAATAAATCTGTAAAATACACACCCGACAAAAACATTTCTATAAGCACTAATTAAAAAAAAAACGTTTAACGGGAAAGGATTTATTATTGTAACCATGGCAACAAAGAAAAATAATTTATTTTTTATTGTAAAATGTGGATTTATCAACAATAAATATTGTGAGAAAAAAACTCAACACAGTAATTTGCACATTATCTGACACCAAATCATCATTATTACAATTCACTTTCAACAGTATATCGATCACAATATGCTATTAAAAACAAAGCAACAAGAACTCATTTCATTATTATTATTATTATCACTCATGTATTATTAGATTTTTTAGAATTAACAGAATTCCTTCCGGAGAACTGATTGGTGTTGGGAATGGGTGACTGAGGTGAAGTGAATGGTATGAATGATAACGGTACAAATGTCGTAACAGGCTCACTGATTCCCGACTGTCTAGATGGCGGCCGATCTTTGTTGTGATTGTAAGGAATTGCTGTCTGATTCCGAGGTGGAGTTGGCCCGCAATAATGCGACAATTTCGTACGAAGTTTCTTATTCTCCTCCTTTTCCGTTTGTAAACTTCGCTCCAAATTCACATTTCTCAAAAACAATCGATTGATCTCTTCATTGGCTTCGGTTTTGCACTTTGTTGCGAACGTTTGAGCTTCTTTGATTTCCGATTTCAATTTCTGCCCGGATTTCGACAGCTCCTCATTTTCCGACTCCAAATTCCGGATTCGATGCTTCAGGAAATCCAATTGATCCATCGATTGGGTGCTCTCGATCACCTGGTGGCCAAGCGTTTTTGCCATTTCCACTTCTTTCGATTTGAAATATTCCGTCAAAACCTGCAATTTCATTTCCGCCGCTTCTTTCTCCTGGATTGCCAGCGATTTCTCGATTTCGTATCGATTTACCGTCTGTTTCATATCGATTTTCTCCTGTTCCAGTTGTTGGATTAATTCGCTCTTGATTTGCAAGGTCTCGTTCAATTGTTCCAGGTTTCGTTCGGTTGATTCCAATCGCTGTTTCGTTTGGGTTAAATCCAAATATATCGATTTCCGCTCGTTGAATTCTTCATAATTCAATCCTTCGAATACTTTCAAATGTTCAAATGATTTCTCCAGCTGAGAATACGAGTCATTTCTCGAGATGATTTCCTCGTTTAATTCGTCGATTCTCGCTTTCAATTCCCCGGTTTCCATTGACAACTGCTGGAATGACTGTTTCAATTGGTCATTTAAACAACCAATCCGATTCAATTCTCGCTTATTTTCCGATAACTCCACTTCCAGCTGGGATTTCTCATCGTCGAATTGCAATTCCATTTGTCGTTTGTCTTCTTCGAGATTTTCGATGATATTTGTTTTATTGAACACATCATTCTCCAATAATTGGCATTGTTGGTTTTTATTGGCCAAATCATTCATCAGGTTTTTTACATTCGATTCATTGGATTTTTTGATCTTCTCAATTTCTAATATGACGGTTTTTCTGTTTTTCGCTGAATCCTCTTGGATCTCATTGATTTTCTGTTTGTATTCATCGATTACTTTCTCGAAATTGTGATTTTGCACTGTGAGTTTGTGACGAACTTCTTCGGTGGTTTGCTGTTTCAGTTCGAGCTCTTTCAACAGCTGGGATTGGCGGATCAGTTCCGTTTTCCAGTCCCGATTGAATTTCAATAGTTTCGGCATATAGACAGTGAGGAAAATAACTGAAAAGAGGAGGAAAATCGAAATGAAGCCTTCGAGCGGCATTTGCAACCAGTGATTGGTGAATTGGTTCAGTTTACTGGATGAATCAAATCCGAGTTTCGATGCGACGTATTTGATACCGAGTTGTGAAAGGATATCGATTTTCATAATTAGCTTGATGAGCGGCGACCTTATTTGAGTGTCGGTATCGTGAATATCGTGAACCAGCCGCCCACTGTTATCCAACCAAGGATCACCTTTCATTGATCCTTCATTTGCAATTTGCATGTCACGCGTTAATTTAACCGATTTTTCACTGTATAAACTTTGTTTTATTTCCCTTTTATTATTCTCGAATTTCAATTTTGAATTGGTTCCTTTTTCATTGATCAAAGTTTTTGTTGGTAAATTATTATCCGATTGGGATTGATTATTGATTTCGTGTGATTTTTCCCCTGATTGATCAGTTTTTCTTTCATTGATTTCTATTGATTGAATATTTTGATTTTTATTGGATAGATTTTCCATTGTGGATTCTGATGATTTTTGATCTGATTTGGAATTATCGATTTCAGCCGACTTTTTCTGCGATTGGTCAATTTTGTTTTCATTGATTTCATTTGATTGAATGTTCTGATTTTTATTGGACAGATTTTCAATTGTTGATTCTGATGATTTTGGATCTGATTTGGAATTATTGATTTCACCTGTCTTTTTTTGCGATTGATCAATTTTGTTTTCATTGATTTCCTTCGATTGAATATTCTGATTTTTATTGGATAGATTCTCAATTGTGGATTCTGATGATTTTTGATCTGATTTGGAATTATCGATTTCAGCCGACTTTTTCTGCGATTGGTCAATTTTGTTTTCATTGATTTCATTCGATTGAATGTTCTGATTTTTATTGGACAGATTCTCATTTGTTGATTCTGATGATTTTTGATCTGATTTGGAATTATTGATTTCACCTGTCTTTTTTTGCGATTGATCAATTTTGTTTTCATTGGTTTCCTTCGATTGAATATTCTGATTTTTATTGGATAGATTCTCAATTGTGGATTCTGATGATTTTTGATCTGATTTGGAATTATCGATTTCAGCCGACTTTTTCTGCGATTGGTCAATTTTGTTTTCATTGATTTCATTCGATTGAATGTTCTGATTTTTATTGGACAGATTCTCATTTGTTGATTCTGATGATTTTTGATCTGATTTGGAATTATTGATTTCACCTGTCTTTTTTTGCGATTGATCAATTTTGTTTTCATTGGTTTCCTTCGATTGAATATTCTGATTTTTATTGGATAGATTCTCAATTGTGGATTCTGATGATTTTTGATCTGATTTGGAATTATTGATTTCAACTGTCTTTTTCTGTGATTGATCAATTTTGTTTTCATTCGATTGAATATTTTGATTTTTACTATATAGATTATCAATTACTGATTCTGATAATTTTTGATCTGATTTGGAATGAACTGGATATTCTGAGTTATTTTCTAAAGTTTTAATAGGCTCTGTTGGAATGTTTTTCATGTCTCTCTTCTTCATTAATTCTTCATTGGCTGTTTGTAAAATTTTGCTTTCAGTAGTTGATTCGCCAGAATTTTCTAATGTATTGGATTGCTTGTTGCTACTGTTATCGGTGGATTTTAATTGAATTTTTGGAATTGGATTTTCCACTATCGGATCAATTTTTGGTGTAATTTGTTTATCGGGATTTTCATTGACAACTTTATTCAACAGCTTTTCAGATTCTAAGCTATTGGGAAAATCGATAGTTTTGGTATTATCCGAGTTTTCACTATTTTCGATCGACTTTACTTGTATATTTGGCTTCTCTGTTGATAAATTGATTTTCGATGGAATTTGTTTTATCGGATTTTCACTTGCAGCATTATTTGGTGGAGATCCTGGTAGCTTTTCAAATTTTAAACTATTAGGCGATTCAACATTTTCAGTCTTTTCTAGTTTCATATCAATATTTTCAATCGGTTTCGAGTTTCGAGTTACCTTATTTTCTGGATTGACTTTGGAAGAATCGATTATTTTAGTTTTTTTACTTTCACCTTGTTCTGCGACTTTTTGGGTTTCGGGAACTTGTTTTTCATTTTTAATTGTGATCTGAGAGATCTCTAACGATCCAATTTCCACCTTACTACCCACAGGAAGATTTTGAGAAAGCTTGGTATTTATTTTGGATTTTGAATCGTTTTCTGAATTCTGAAGGCTATTGTCGACGATTTTATCCGGAATTTTTGTATGCTTATCACTATTTTGTTGATTAATATTGGGTAAATTCCTTTTCTCACCTGATTTGTCATCTTTATCATCATTTATAACTATTGGTTGTTCTTTTGCATTATTAACTTTAACATCTTTTACTACTTTCTGTGGTTCCAATTTTTCTTTAGAATCAATTTTCTTAACTGACTTCTGTCCATCATTAACGTCAACAGTTTTGACATGGTTGACTTCTGATTTTATATCTTGAGAAATGCTGTCTTTCTTCACGGGATCTTGAACCTTTTTAGAATTTAATATTTCTTCTTTATGGATATTAACTGAATTGACAATACCATTGTTTGAATTCGAACTTTCAATTATTTTGGCGTTTTCTTTATTAATTTTATCATTAATATTTGCCTTATTGGTTTCTAATTTATCATTATTTTGTGAATTCAAAGTAGTTATATTATTATTTAGAAGCTTATTCATAACTTCAGCATTTTTTATATTGTCTGAATTTTCTTTATTAGATTTTATTGTAGAATTCATCTCACTGAAGTTTTCTGTTTCATCATTCTCCATGAGTAAATCAGTGTTTTTGGCATTTTCGTTTGAGAATAAACCCCCATTATTCGTGGAATCATCACTGTCTTCAGTTTCATCAACTTTAGTATCATAAGGATTTTGAACAATCATCAATTCTTCAATTACAGTATTTTTTATTTCTTTTATGAACGAAAGATCTACAAATCCATAATATCCTTCTTGCTCTACTAACCAAAGGGTATTTTGTGAATCAACGTTTTTACCTCTTACATATACCTTAGATGAACTCTTCAAAACATCCAGATTTCCGTATTTAGGATTTGCAGATTTAATAATTCTGCCAGTTGAAATTCTATCTTCACATGTTTCATCAGTGCATCGTAAGAGCTTGGGTATTTTTGTGCAAGTAAAAATATGAACATGAAAAATAAGAAAAATAAAAATTAATTTTCTCATCTAAAATAAAACCAATTGTAATGATTAATAGGATAAAATACCTTGAAAAATATAAATTAACACTTCATAACTTAGCGAAAAATTTTTAGTTGAGTACTAAATGATAAAATTTGACGTATGAAATATAAACAATTAAAATAAATGAAAATTTAAAACAAGATTTTTATTGGATAAAAGATGAGATTATTCTAATATGAAAGTCATCTTAATATAGTTATATAAGAATTTTTATTAGCATTATATAAGCATTTTTATAAGGATATGAAATTTTAAATGTTTACAAAGTTTATTCTTTATTTAATTATCTTAATATTGTGACTTATAACTTAAAAAAGAAAACAAATTATTTATTGTTCAGTATAATTTATGTTTATTAGTAAAATCTTTTATCCTTTTCACTGTGTTTAGTATTCTTAACTTATTTTCAGAAAAGAACCATGAAAATATTTAAACTCAATAAAAACATTGAATAAATTATATAGCAAATATTAAATTTAAACAGAGCTTCTATTTAAAAACTAAATGACATATGTAAACAAATGTATCAATACAAATCTAAAATGAAATCAATTATATAGTGTAATTGTATGTGCGGAAGATTAGTAATCCCAGGAGGCCCATTATTTCAAAATGTGGTAATGTGGCAAGGGTTCTGTTGATGTTTCAGGGTTATATTGGCTTCGGTTGTCAGAGTTACTTGTGTTGGGTGCTTAGGGGTGTGTCGTGATGTTGGTTGCTAGGGTAGCGATTTCTAGTCACCAGGGGACTCCTTCCTAAACGCTCATTATGACTATTGACGTTACTCCCTCATGTAGCTATTGAAACTAATCCCAAATTAAAATCTTCCGCTAAATGGCTATACATTCCAATTATGATGTAAAGAGTGTTGATTTTTTTAAACGAATGCAAATTGATAATAAAAAACAAAGTATTTTTATGAATTCAGCAACCACAGTTTCAAGACGTGCTCAAGAAGCTAGCTACAATGTTGTAAAATTAGTAGCTAAAGCTAAAAAACCGCACATTATAGCTGAATCTTTAATTCTACCATCTTGCATAAAAATTGTTCGACATATGTTTGGAGACAAAGAAGCAAAAGAAATTTAATAGGTGCCAGTTTCTAATAATACAATTAGTAGGCGTATTAACGAAATGTCTATTGACATAGAATCAACGTTAATACAAAAAAAAGATTCAGAAATTTTTTCGATACAGGTTGATGAATCTACAGACTGTAGTAATTGTGCTCAGCTTAAGGTATTTGTTCGAATTTGTGAAGAAAAAGAAATGAAAGTACATTATTTATTTTTCAAAGAACTTCCCAATCGAACAACTGGGGAAGAAATATTTAAAGTAATCAACGAGTATTTTGTCAATAGCAATATATATTGGAAAAATTGTATTAGCTTATGTACAGATGGTGCAGCTGCAATGACAGGAACTGTTAAAGGCTTGGTGACTAAAGTTCTCTCTGAAAATCATGAAATTCAAATAATACACTGTTTTATCCACAGGGAAGCTCTTATGTCTCAAAGTTTACCAGAAGATCTAAATATCACGTTAAACGAAATAGTTAAAATGGTAAACGTGATTAAATCTAGGCCACTTCAATCTTGGTTTTTCTCAATTTTATTCTCAATGGGGTCCGAACATCAGACTTTACTTTTTCATACTGAAGTGCGCTGGCTGTCAAGTGGAAGAGTATTGTCAAGAGTTTATGAGCTTAAGGAGGAATTAAAAACTTTTTTCGAGAATGACACTTTTTATCAAAAGATTTTGAAAGATAACGTCTGGCTACAGAAAGTTGCGTATTTAGCTGATATATATGAACATCTTAACGAGCTTAATCGTAAAATGCAAGGAAAAAATGAAAATATACTCAGTTGCACTGATAAAATAAATGGATTTAAGACCAAAATTAAGCTGTGGATTAATGAAGTGAAAATTGGTAAAATTTCTATGTTTAATAGGTGTTCTACTTTAAATCTTGATAAGCAAATATTCAAACTTGTGGAGCAGCATCTATATTTACTTGAAGAAAAGCTGCAGCATTATTTTAAATCAAATAAGTTGATTGAATTTGATTGGTTTCGAAATCCTTTTATTTGCCATCTGAAGAATCTTCGCAAAACTTATCGATGAAACAAAAAGAAGAACTAATAGATTTAAAAAATGATCGTGAGCTTCAATATAAAGACAATATTCCAATATCTCAGTTTTGGTTAATCGCTAAGAAGGAATTCCCAACTATTTCAAAAAAAGTAATTGAAATTCTGTTACTATTCACTACTACCTACATCTGTGAACAAAGCTTTTCATTGATGGTTACCATTAAAAACATAAAGTGATGTAAATGTATAACTTTATTAAAAATATTTTTTTTTGCAAAACTTGAGTTTTTTTCTATAAATATGTGATAGATTTTTTTAGTGTGCCAATATATTTTTACAAAACTAGTTACCGTACAGTAGACTGAAAAACGTTGGGAAGCACTGCTTTAAATAATATGCTAGGTTGAGAAGTTAATATTCTAATCTAAGTTGAAAAGTTAACAATTGAATTATAACAATAACAAATTTTCACCTAAGTTGAAAGTTAACAATTGAGGGAATCAGTTAATTAGCTTTCTTATATACTAGATTTCGTCCAAACAGGATCCAACTATTGTATGAAATTGTATTTTTTCTATTTTTTACTCTTTTTAATACTTTTCTTAATGTTTTTTTCTTATTTATTTTATTTTGTAATTTATTTAATAATTTAATTTTGCCTATTTTCTCTTTCTTTTGTTGGATCCTGTTGGTCTTTCCGTTTATGATTTTATCTTTTCTCTTTATTTTCCTAATTATTGTTTTTTATTAATTATTATTTGTTTTACTATTAATCTTTTGATCTTGGTGTTTTTTGGATTCTATTTCCTCTTAATTATTTTATTCTGATTATTAGTTATAATTATGTGTTTTCTTTGCTTGTTAGTTACGATTGTGTGTTTTACTTGTTCAAAGGTTCTTCGCTGTATATTTAATTTTTAATGATTTCATTTATCATTTTATTTTATTTATTATTTCTTTTTTCCTTATTCTTTATTTTCTTTTACTTAACTGATTTCCTCAATCCATCTTATATCTAAAGTTTTTATTTTCATTACTTAAAAACAATTAAACATCGGACCTTCCCGGTTTTTAGCCCAACACTTGATATACGATGACTAAGTTTTCCCAAAACGCTAAATGATTATTAGCTTATTTTGAACAACATTATACGCATGGTTACTTCCCTTGACAACTATGTAGAAATTAGGGTTTGTCGGTTTTTTAAAACCAGTTATGAAAACCAGTTTTTTGCTAATTTTTTAAAATTCGAAAAACGGGTTTTAAATGGAAAAACCGGTTTTAGTTACCATCTTAATTTGTGAAAATAATTAAATTATTTAATTGATGAAGTTTACAATTATACAAATTTAAATATGACTGGTCTGATGTCAATTAAAGAAAAAAGTTTCTATAACTATAGATGAGTGGACTAGCAATAGAAATCGCAGATATTTGAATATCAATGTACACCATTTAGCGGAAGATTTTAATTTGGGATTAGTTTCAATAGCTAGTTCCTGCGATGCTAAGAAAATATTAGAATTATTTTCCGAGAGGAAAAAAAAATTTAATATCGTTGCAGCGACAAATGATGGTACTGCTGTTATGAACAAATTTGGTCATTTATCACCTATAATTGATCAGCAATGCTATTCACACCCCATACACTTAGCAGTTACTGATGTGTTATATAAAAATAAAGAAATTGCTGAACTCGATGTATATGCTACAACTAAAAGTCATGAATCGGAAGATGGCATGGAGCCATTAGAGTGCGACGATAAGTATGGCGAGGATTTTTTAAATTCCTATGAGCTGGATAATGACAGAAAATTGCATATGTTGTTTGACTAAGAATCAATTTCCCAAATTAGAAAAATTTGCAAATTTTTTAGAAAATCTCCTATTAGAGATAGCATTCTTCAGAATTACGTTAAACAAGAAAAAGGAAAGAAATTAAGTCTGATTCTAGACTTCCAAACGAGATGGAATATTTTAGAAGCCATGGTTGAAAGATTTAAAACTTTTAAAGAATGTGTTGTTTTAGCTTTGAATGATATTGGAGCTTCTCATATGTGGAACGAAGCTCAATATCCTACAATCATTGAGCTTGTTAAAATATTGGGACCAATACGTCTAGCAGCTGAGGCTTTAGGGAGGCGATATTCCAATTTAATAAGAATTGAAGGCATATTTGAATTTTTATTAATTGAACTAAAAAAATTTAAAGACTGATATTAGTTCCGAATTTTTAAATGCTTTACTAATTCGAATAAATGAAAAAAAAACAAGTTGGATTGATATCCCTTTTACAATATTTGCAAAATCCACAAAACCTTTCAGCGAATAAAACTTCGGTTTGTGTTGGTAGTGTACTCCCACAAGCTTCAAAATTGGATATTATTAAGTTATCTGAAAAAATATTATTCATAATATATACAAATTCTTCAGTGGAAAGGGAAACAGATTCTGAAGATGAAGATGAATATATTGGAGGAGGCCGAGAAACTTATAATCGGGCCAATGACAAAGTTCTAAAAGAAGCCATGGAAAAGTCAATTCAAATGCAAAGACACTGAAAACTGAATTTTCAATATGAGGCAACCAATAAAAGAACAAGGAATTTAGATTTATTATTTGATGCCCTGAAAGCCATTAAACCAAGTTCAGTAGCCAGTGAAAGAGTATTTTCTATTTGAGGGAATATTGTTTCCAAAATAAGAACAAGATTAAGTAATCGTTCAGTGGACAGTCTATGTTTTTTGAAATCATATTTTCTGAAGAAAAGTAATAAAATAGACTAAAAATTTATAATTTCTTTTTGTATGGAATACAGATTTTGATTAAACCGATTTTAGTTTTTAATGTGGCATAATGTTGGGGTTCATTAGGAGCCAGGAATTTTTAGAAAAATATATAAAATAAATTATTAATATTTACTAACATTAGAATTAAAATAAAAATAGTAATTAAAAATTACTATACAGGTAACCCCCGTTCAACGCGGGGATACTCTTTGGATATGATCGGGTTAAGCGAAATATCGCTATCAACGGGGTTATTTAATATCGTTGCAGCGACAAATGATGGTACTGCTGTTATGAACAAATTTGGTCATTTATCACCTATAATTGATCAGCAATGCTATTCACACCCCATACACTTAGCAGTTACTGATGTGTTATATAAAAATAAAGAAATTGCTGAACTCGATGTATATGCTACAACTAAAAGTCATGAATCGGAAGATGGCATGGAGCCATTAGAGTGCGACGATAAGTATGGCGAGGATTTTTTAAATTCCTATGAGCTGGATAATGACAGAAAATTGCATATGTTGTTTGACTAAGAATCAATTTCCCAAATTAGAAAAATTTGCAAATTTTTTAGAAAATCTCCTATTAGAGATAGCATTCTTCAGAATTACGTTAAACAAGAAAAAGGAAAGAAATTAAGTCTGATTCTAGACTGCCAAACGAGATGGAATAGTTTAGAAGCCATGGTTGAAAGATTTAAAACTTTAAAAAGAATGTGTTGTTTTAGCTTTGAATGATATTGGAGCCTCTCATATGTGGAACGAAGCTCAATATCCTACAATCATTGAGCTTGTTAAAATATTGGGACCAATACGTCTAGCAGCTGAGGCTTTAGGGAGGCGATATTCCAATTTAATAAGAATTGAAGGCATATTTGAATTTTTATTAATTGAACTAAAAAAATTTAAAGACTGATATTAGTTCCGAATTTTTAAATGCTTTACTAATTCGAATAAATGAAAAAAAAACAAGTTGGATTGATATCCCTTTTACAATATTTGCAAAATCCACAAAACCTTTCAGCGAATAAAACTTCGGTTTGTGTTGGTAGTGTACTCCCACAAGCTTCAAAATTGGATATTATTAAGTTATCTGAAAAAATATTATTCATAATATATACAAATTCTTCAGTGGAAAGGGAAACAGATTCTGAAGATGAAGATGAATATATTGGAGGAGGCCGAGAAACTTATAATCGGGCCAATGACAAAGTTCTAAAAGAAGCCATGGAAAAGTCAATTCAAATGCAAAGACACTGAAAACTGAATTTTCAATATGAGGCAACCAATAAAAGAACAAGGAATTTAGATTTATTATTTGATGCCCTGAAAGCCATTAAACCAAGTTCAGTAGCCAGTGAAAGAGTATTTTCTATTTGAGGGAATATTGTTTCCAAAATAAGAACAAGATTAAGTAATCGTTCAGTGGACAGTCTATGTTTTTTGAAATCATATTTTCTGAAGAAAAGTAATAAAATAGACTAAAAATTTATAATTTCTTTTTCAACGCGGGGATACTCTTTGGATATGATCGGGTTAAGCGAAATATCGCTATCAACGGGGTATTTTTGAAAAAAATACATTTAAAGACTCGAAAAACTTTATATTTATTAAATAAACATTACAATAATAATAATGCAAATAAAATTAAGAATAAAAAATTAAATAAACATTGAAAATAACTTTAAGAATTTAAAAAAAATACAAATGCCAAAATTGAGTAAGACTCAACATCTTTTGAATTGTTCAAACACGAAATAGTAATATGATCAAAACATCATCGAACTTGTGCCCAGGGTCATAGTTTTATTATATTATGGCGACAGAAACCAAACGGACAAGACCATTTGAAGTCTGGCTATAAAATATTTCATGTGTATAAAACATAAAGTGATGATTTCTTGGTAGCAGCATTTATTATTTAAAACAATAAAGTGATAATTTAAGCCTTTTGCAGCGAATAATGTATTTAATGAAAATATTTTTGACTATAAGATATATCTCCTTAATAACACCATTAATAAACACCATTAATAACACATAATATAAAAATAATAATTTTAAGCGGGTGAACAAGATAGTGTTTAGTAAATATCTATTTTTTAGCAGGTAAAAAAATTAATTAGAATTAAAAATAAGTATAATTACGCATGCTAAACCCAGTCAATTCGCCCAAAAATTATTCCAAAAGAAAACGACCTTTCTAACATGAGCTGAAAAGGGTCTTAATAAAATTGTACAAACATGAACGTTCTACACAACGTTTTGAACACGAATAATATAACCGATACACAAATAACGACATAACAACCATCTATTTTAAAATTTCGGCAATAATTACCTATCAAATTAATGAACTGAAAGAATTGGCTGTTACTTGGTAATTTTTGATATTGAATGAATAATTTTAATTTTTACTACTCTTATCTACATAAGAATCTTCAGTGAAGGTTGAGTTATCAATTAAATTTGAGCAATATATTTCAACATTTATTAGTATAAAATTTTTATTTCTATAATGAGGAACTGGAAAAACTCAATAAGATTTGAATGAGGATAGGATAGGGACAGTTGTAAGTTCTAAGAATAGAATTAGTCTCTTACTCACTTCTACCACCTTCACAACTGGTGCCAAGATGTCAAAACAGTACGTTTGCGATGAGGAAAATTAAATTACACCAACAACGAACCAGGCACTTGAGACAAAAATTTTATCACAAAATTATTAATATCAATTTTAAAATTAGCAATATAAATAAATTAGAATATTATCAGAAACAAGCGTACATTTCTGTATCTTTCTTAATGTAAAAATTTGTACGTAAAATTGTTACCAAAATTTAAGTTTATTCTTATATATATTTGAATTTGAGTTTACGACAAAACTAGAATATTCAAAAGCTTATTCAAAAGCTTATCAGTTTCAGCTATTAGTTCTCGATAGTTACTCTTTTTTTACTACCACATCATTTATTTAAAGATTTATTGCTTAATATTTTAAATGCATTTCTTTATTTCTTTGTTTTAATAATAATAATTTGAATTGCTAATTAACTCGATGAATAATAATTCTCAAAAAATACCCGAATTTTTATTGAAACTAAGGAAGCTTGTAGATTCACCTAAAACAGACAAACTTATTTACTGGAATCAAGTATACACATTTGTCTAATGAAAACTTTTATTTCCACAAATTAAGGACGGGAAAGGTTTTGCTATTACTGATGGTCATCAATTGGCTAGAGAATATTTTCCTTTACTTTTCAAACATCAAAACATGCTTAGTTTCATTCGGCAGTTGAATATGTGTAATTGGATATATTAATTATAGATAATGCAAAATATTATTTAGATGGATTTCATAAAATCAATCGTATTGAATTAGGAACTAATTCTAATAAAGGTAGTTGTGATGATTCTGAATGGAGTCATCCCCATTTTGTCAGAAATAGACATGACTTATTATTTAAAATACAAAGGAAGATATCAGTTAATCCAGATATTTCAGAAAATCAGGGTGATCCATTTAAATATGAATTATGTTTATTAAAATCAGCATTTCGTCACTTGAGAAATAGAGATGAAATTAAAATGAATAAAATACTCGACTTAGAAAGGCAAAATGATCTAATGAAAAATGAATTAAAAGATTTCAGAATTCAGATGGAAACACAATCCAGTTGGATAAATGAAGTATTTATTATTATTATTATTTTTATATTGAGGTATTTAACATGCCAATAAATTTTATTCAATTTTTGTTTTAAAAATTTTTTCTATAATAAGACTTTCAAGTGACATCAATTATTTTGCTGATAGTGCAATGTTATTCTAAGCTATGATTCATCATCATTTAGTATTGTTATATAATTAAGTTTGACTTTTTAATGAATTGAACTTATATTTTTCCAATAAGTATAAAATAGATTTATTTTGAACTTTCAGATTTATGGTTCATTGTCGGGATACTTTCCTGAAAATCTGAAAAATGCTCTACTTTACAGCGCTCCAATAAAACGTAATTTACTGGCATTAGCACCGGCATCGCACAAATCCGTTGCCAGCAACAGTCAATTGGAATCAGTGTAAGTTTAACATGTAACATTTGCAGTATATTTCAGTAACTTATTTAATTAATTAATATTCATAATAAAACGAATAAAATAATAATAAAATTCCAATAATATTTATTTCTAATCTGTATGCATAAATATACTTGAAAGATTTATATTTTGGCTTATAGACACATAAACATTCCCCAGTCTACAAATAATTTTTATTTACTTAATTGTTGTTGATTTTTATTTTTTAGAAGTATTTCGGTACATTTACATGATACCTCCCCAACTTAAATATTATTTAAAGTAATAACAATTGACAAATAACACGCCAATTTGTGAAAAAAAACTATTTTAAATAGAGAAACAACTATTTTGAAATTGACTTTGTTAAACCGGTTTCGTGGTTTTTAATTTAACAGTCACATGGACAACATCTCTATTTTCGTTACTACTTTATAACAATAACCAACGTATCTTAAATGAACATTCAATATGAAAATATCTCTAATTTCCTCTCCAACCTCCCCCCCCTCCCATCCGCTCATATTCCACCATGGAGTTGTATGAACACCCGCATTATATTTCCTTGTAACACTCTTAGCAATCCTATCAATTACAAAAGTTTAAATCATCTTTCCGCACTCATTTTGATGTACTTTTGATTGTCTATATTAATTTTCTCGTTTTCCAGATGCATATATCACTATTTTCAGTAAAAGGATTAAAATATTGCCAACATTTTTTTTCATTAATTTACACATAGAAATAATGTAAAAAGTGCTAAATTGATTTATAGCACATGTTTTCATTTGCTCCATATTTGCTCCACCAAATAAAATCTTAAAAACAACAATATTGAAACCTGTGATAATTTATTAATTAATTCATGTTATTTACTTTTTTAGCCATTAATCAATTTTATTTGTTATGTATATTTAAAGTAGTAACAATCAGAATAATTTTTAAATCTTAACAAACTTTCAACGCACCAAGAATTTAATGGGAATTGTAAGCAATAGCGCCACCAATCGCGGTTCAGGAAGCTTGTAACTATCTCTCTGTGTGCAAACACTTCACGGGTTAATAAAAATGTAAGTTTCCGGATTGAACATTTCCCAAGTTTTTTTGAATAACTATCTGTGACAAGTTTCACACAATTTAAAAATTTATTTCACTAAAATCGATATAGTTGTAAGACATAAAGACTGGAAGCCCTTAATCGTATACAGCATTACAAACTAATTCCGTAAGGGTTCTCTATTTATTAAAAGTTCATTATTGTAACATTTCTATATTGTTTATAAAAAATTCATATCCGATCAGCATTCATTTCCAAATGGAACAAATAATTTTCCCCACAAAAAGGTTAAATAGGACATCTTTAATATAAATGGAAATAGACAATTAATGAAGAGAGATAGACAAAAGCGCAATTGATAATGATCTTAATTAGTCCTTCCTAAATTGGTGGTCCGCGGACCGGGAACAAGGAACGGTATAAAAAAGTTAGTCTAATATAAAATTGGATAAACATGCATTTATATCAATTTCATGGCATATTTAAGGCCATATAAAAAGAAAAATCATTAATAATATTGTCACCGGTTCCTGGTGCAATAAGTAAATTTTTCTACTGATTCACCAAACTGAAAAGTTTGGGAATCACTTTTCTAAATAACATTGATTTAAAATTTAACCCGGTCACCCTTAATTTTTGACCTTATCTCAGGTCGGTGTGTATATTTTTCTTTTTTGTCACACTATTTAATAACCATAACCTTTCCTCTTTGGAAGCTATTATTTCTCCTTTCTTCAGCTCTTTTTTTTAATTTATTTAGGTTTTTCACGTCTGTTTATTCTCATGGTTCCATCATTATCGGTTTTATGGTTTATTAGATAATTTACCAATTATGACGAAGCTTAGAAATCGTCTGTAGCCAGAGGATCAAGTAATGATATCACTACTTGAGATGTTATTGAGATGCATTTCTTTATACTTATCCGTCACAGCTGTGCTATTTCCTGTGTAGATTATGAACGAAAACAAATAGTCAGATTTCGATTCATACATGAAATAACATTTTATACCAAAACGAGATCTTTTCAGTGTTAAATATTGGACCCAACCCAATCGTCCTTTATATATCCTGTTTCAAAAGTATAGAACACTTCATATTTTTGCTTTATATACAAACACAAATTATATTATAAATTAATTACACGATATATTAAATAAACATGAATAAATTACTGTTTATTTATAATTTCCGTTTTTAGTATATTTTTAACTACTAAATTGCATTTAGCCTAATAAATTCTGTTTCAAAACTATAGGACAAAATGTACAAACTTTTTATTCAAGAGACTATACAACGTATTGTACAAAATTAGTATTTTTTGATGTTTCTGAGTTTTCCAGTACTTCTACGCACCTTTTAGTTATCGAATTAATAAATCTATTTACACTTTATTTCAATCTTTTCCCAAGCATCCAATATTGCATTTTTAAACTCAGATATTTTGTTATACTGTTTTCATAATTGTACACATTAAAGAATAACTGAGACCATAAATTTTCTATTGAATTTAAACTAGGAGATTTTGCTGGCCGCTCTAACACTTTTAATCCATCTTCACTGAACTTATTAAGTGTAGTTTTAGCTCGATGACAAGGTTCAAAGATGACATTGATATTTTCTGGAAGTTTGATATACGGAACTACTACTTCTTTTATCAAATCATAGTACTTGTCACCATTAAGAGCTGTTGGAATCACAGGTAAAGCTAGGTTTTTATCATAAATTATGACACCTCATACCATAATTGATCCTCCACCACAAATTCTCTTAGAAAATTTTTTTTTGAATTCTTTAGATGATGCCAATAGTATTTATAATCATCAGGACCATCCAAATAAAATATTCTTATCTGAGAATATTATCTTGATCCACTCAGAGTGGTTATTAATATGATTTTTGACTAAGTTAATTATTGTTATTTTATGAGCATCAGTAAGTGGAGGTTTAGCAAGCATTTTAATGTGACATCAATCATAGAAAAATATACATCGAAAATATTTCGTTTGTTATACAGTACATTTTTTCCTCAGCTGCTCTCAAAAGTTCCATAAGAATATATTTTTGGATAAAAATAACATCATTTCTATCCTATCCAAGGACTCGATAAACTTCCTGGCTGTTGTTGCGCGTATCTATTAGTTCCCAAACAATTACACGATATTGAATTATTTAAAATAATAGAACAAAAAAAATTTATTTTACAAATAAAACCAAATTCATTAGATCTGAAATTCAAAATCTTGCTAAGGAAAAATAAAAATCTTTTTTTTTTCATTTAAATATTTAATGAAAAAAAGAAATTCTTTTTAGTATTAAATAATAAATTTAACAACATTGTTAGTATTGATTTTATATTCCAATATTTATCGGTTGTAATTTGAATTATTTCATCCGATTTTTGATTAATTAGCTAACATTAATGATTAATTTCAGCTCCTTTGAATATAATGTTTTGATTTGATTATGAAAAACGATAAGACAATTTAAATGGCCTGCAATATCCTGATAATTTTTAAAATGGATCGTATTTAAATTAGGATAAATGCGATTGATCTACAATATAGAAAGTTAGAAAAATTTAATGTGAGAAAAATAAATTCATACACGCATATACGGTGTTTTTAGTATTAGAAAATGATATCTTAGTGAAAGCCCTACGTATTGGAAAACACTGACTTAACCCATCGCCAAAAACGACGGCTAAAACCATTTCATTAATTAAAAAAGTTATAGAAATTGTATTGAATAACACATGACAATCGTTTTCTATATAACATTTTGTAGCATTAAAGGAAAAATTTAAAAATAAGTTTAATCTCTCTATTTTGCTCTGGTGAAAATAAATAGAAATAGATAATGTTGTTTCTTATAAATTCCGTGTTATCAAATAGCAAATTTGTGTTTGGAAAAAATCTCTATGATTAATGATTTAATTTCTTGTGTTTAAACAGTCTAGGAATCTCCGTAACGTGAAAGTTATTTGATATGCAATTATTATAACAATAGTCACTGATATATTGATTTTCCCGTTTTCAATTTTTATTAATTTTGAGTTATATCGAAACATTCATTACCACATGAAAATATACAAATAGGTTTGTGAATTCATTAGACTCATCCATTAAAGTCAGTCCTTTAGATGCTTCATTGTAAATATATTCATTCTTCGGTTTGGTTTCTATTGTTACTCACATTAGAATTTTAAGATTCATTCAAAAATCGTTATCCCTTTTCAAGAAATAGTTGTTAATTTACTCCAATGACGAATCTGTTCTCAAATTAAATTCTCATTTAAAAATGGTCCTTCGTTTCAGTCGTTAAAATTCTTCGATATCGTTGCCATTGACCGAAGATTTAATTGGTTTCTGTTTGGTATTTACCGTATATGATTTTGGTGCTACTTTAAGGTAGCGTGATCAGATGATTTTCAAAATTATACGGGACAAAATGAAAAAATTTAATAAATACTTATGAATAACAACTTATGAACAAGAATTCAACATTTCCTTTTATTAAGTACAATTTATCTCTGAGTTGTGTTGGATAGTGAGTAAAGCGCTTATAGTTTTAACATCAAATCTGTTTTTCTCATCCTCCCACACTCGATTAATGAAAGTAAGAAATTCTTTACGTCACAGGAGGTTCCTGGCAATGAAAATGCAAACTCTGCACTTTCCATGTTAACCAAGTGAGTTGATTGTTCGCGAAAGTGACTAAAAATAGTAATCCATATTTTCGTTCCACGGAGTCTTACTTTTGCTTGTGCTCACCTGGATTAAAAAAATTGATTTGCTGAATATATTTTTGAAAAAATTCTCAAAAATACGGGATTATCCCGGGTAAATATGAGCAAATGGTCACGCTACTTTAAGGTGATCTATAATGAACAAACAATATGCACACATTTCATAAAGATTCTTATTATTCAGTGTTCATTTCCTTTTTGTAGTTGTATTTATCCACATAACAAGAAATATTAAAATGTCCTGTATTCAACTGTAATATTAATTGTAACGATTTCTAAATTGAATCTGCTGTAAAGTAAAAAATTTGTACGTTGTATTCTTTTGCAGCTACATAGAATGATCAATTAACTTATAATTGTCAACTTATTAATCATTTTGATTGATGTAGGCAGAATCGGATGTATTTTGCATTTGATCCGGGGTTCTGGCTGCATGTACTAATAAGCATGCGTATCAAATAAAACTGAATTTGAGATCAGTTTGAACTTGATTAGAAATTATTTGTGTTCAAACGCGCCCGAATTAATGAACTGAATAATAATTTAATAATCAATTTATTTATTAATATTAAATCGATTCCTAAATAATTATTAGATTAAGAAATATATATAGATTAAAGTATAATGAAATTAGTATAGTTTAAATTTCGAGATTGTAATTTGAGATTTTATATTGAAATCTGATTGAAACATTCTCATCGATCAATCAATTGTTTTTCAAAAATTCTTTCCACAAATCTCAACATATACATAAATAATAAACCTCCAATATTCTGGAGCTCATTTAACTGTTATTTTGTAAATTTAAGAATAAATTGTGAAATGAAGACCTCTCATGTAAAAATCCGCAAAATCGAGTTAATAAATTCAGAAGCTCAGAAATCTGTCACCAAACAAGAACCAATTTCTGACAATTTCCTCGAAGATATTTACAATCACGATTACTTCGTGGTGAATGACGATTATCAAGCACCATCACAGGACTATGATGTAGACGAGCTGTTAAATAATTCATAGGAAATTCTGTGATTTATAGCAATCAAATGCGCCGAACTGAAATTTTAATTTTGTCCAAGATGTAATCCAATCGTTTTATTAGGGCAATATTTTTATTTTTTGTTTGCTAATGAATTATTTTATACTACTTTCGGTTTATTAATTATCATTATAATTATTTTGAGCAAGGTATTCATGTAATAACTGTGAAATGCGATTAACTTAGTTTTATTTTGTAAATAATATGCTCATTTTTTATAAATTGCAAGTTATTTGAATTGTTTTTCATTACCTTTTATTATTATTATTATTATTATTATTATTATTATTATTATTATTATTATTATTATTATTATTATTTATTATTATTGATTAGTGATTATTATTAATAAATGACTGTAAATCGTTAATTAGAGATTCGATGATCTTAAAAGTGATTTGTTATTTAAAATAAAGAAATAATTCTCTGATTTTTTTGATTTTTGTTGTTAAAATAAATACTATATAAAACATTGGTGGCCATATATCTCATTTTATATATTTTTTATAAAATTTCGGTTTATGGCGGTAATTATTTTTTATTATTATTAGTATTATTTTTATTGATTAATGATTATTATTAGAATTATTATTATTGATTAGTGATTATTATTACCAAATGACTGTAAATCGCTAGTTTGAGATTCGATGATCTTAAAAGTGATTTGTTATTTAAAATATCGACGAGGCTTTTTCGGTTGATAGCAGTTTTATTTTGCAGTTTATGGTTTAAAGTTTTAATCTAGTAAAAATCAGCATCTTGCAGTTGATACGCATATACAATGCAATAAAAATGAAACATAGGTTGACAAATGATAATTTGACATATGTTATCACTGGAAAGATTCAGATGGAGGAAAAATTAAGAAAAATTAGAATATTATAGAAAATTTCCTTTGTCTTTATTTAATGTGATTTATTAGTATATATTATTCTTTGTTAAATATCTAAAAATTTTAATTCCCTATGTCAGTTGACCGCCATCAATATTTTTTCCACATAGTTACCCCTGTTACTCAAAAGTGTGGCTACCTATGATATAAAATGATTTTTCATGACTGATAGCAGTAAAATTTGTTAAAAAAAATTTATGAAAAATAAATGAGCGAAAACTCAAAAATATTCTAGTGAAATGTTATATAATACTTTTGCCACTTTAATCATTGTCAAATACTGTATATATAAATCACTTATAATCAACCTGTGATACCGTTTTTTTCTATGCTCTTGTCTGGTGAATCATATTACTTATAATCGTTGTAATTCCACATGCATTGGAATAGCTGTCAAATAATTAAAATTTAACAAACTTAATGCAAATTAAATTTTGATAATTGTATAAATTTATATATATTGGTGGTTTACCGGTAAGCAAAATTATTAACCATTTGTTGGCGTATATAAATCGAAAACCCTATAAGATCGTTGACTAAATTTTACCCACCAATTTCCAAAAGTTTAATTGCACCAGCAACTATATCCCATAAAAATGAACCACTGTATAAATTACTGATCTAACCAAACACATATCACCGATAAATCATCACAAATTAGTGTGAGATCAAGTAAATAAACCTTGTAAGTTAATCAACCAAAATTAAATTAATTCTTTGTCAATCTGATTTCAATGAAATAAACTACAATTCAGTTATTCTCCTACGTTTCCCATTAGAAAATATAAACTACGCTAACACTAAAATATCTCTGAAAAACAAATCCAACTATTTACGATGTTACAGAATTTGCTTCTCTATGTGATTCATCTACTTGTGCCAAATATGATGGTATAATGGGTTAGCTATTTGTTCTATTTTAACTATCTGCTAGATATCGGTTTTTGAAACTTCTTACTCATTAATTATTCGATTTAGTTGATTAAACTATTTATTCATAAATTATTATTCTTGTACTCGTTTAATTCGATTTTAACAACTATTGCTCTTTTACAGGGCTCATTATTAATACTGATCTGCCGAATTTCAATTAAGTTTTCTCGATAAGAGTGTATGATTTAATAATTAACGAAGCATGCATCTTTTTTACTACAGTTACTATTATATACCCTAAAACTCGAATTAATTCCCAAATGGTTATTTTTTTGTAATGGACTTTTTCAAAAAATACATGGAATGTGGAATTACTTGAGGAATTATAAAAAAATTAATGAATTTAAGAAAATATCATCCTCTATTTGAATCATGCTATTGCTTGAATTTTATCTGATCTCATAAATATTTCTCCAAATTTTTCGCCTTACGCTGTCATTAAATTTGTATAATTATTGAGTTAGCACTTCTACAAACTTTTTCTGATTTGATTTTCATCCAATAGTTTCTATGCTACCGACAGCCATTGATTAAGTGAGCTGAACTCGTTTCCACAAACTGAGGGTCATACTCTCTGAATACTTTCAACTGAACCATGACAACATACTACCAGGGACGGATCTAGTTTTTGGAGGCCTAGGGCTTAAAAATACCAAGTAGCCCTACACGTTGCACAAAAAATTGTTTTCTTTTTATTATTGGCTTTGACTCACGCCTTCACCATTGACTATAAAAAATTAAAAAATATAAAAGACAGTATTAACACTAGGACGGCCAGAGCGGTTATTTTGACCGTTAAGCAATTTCATTTTTATTTTGTGAGAAAACGAAAAGGAATTAACGTCTCATATTTTGTGACAATTATTCATTTTTAGTGAACTTGTTGTGCATATCAAAGCTTCAATTATAGCATTTGTCACGACTGAGATAATGAGGCCATCCCCATGGAAGGCCGAACCGGTCAATTTGACCGGTATATTGAAACACACAAGAAAGTCACACATAATCATCTTACATACTAGAAAATATAAAACCAAATATAATTTACACACAACCGAAGCATTTAACAGTCATTTGGGAATGTTTTCCACAGTAAACTTTACTACATACATGGCATATAGCTCCGGATTTGTTATGACAATGAGGAGCAGAACAAGTTTTTCGCTTCTTTAATTTTGGTTGTTCAGAACAGAGTTCACCAGAGATGGGACTTGCTGTTCGACGGCTTTTGAACTCCTCACAAAGAGATGTAGCTAATTCAAAAATAAAATCCCTTCTTTTTATAGTTGATCCCGTAGCATCTTTGAAAATAACATGAGCGTTGAGAGCTGCTTTATCAAGCAAATCATAGAAAGTAGCGACTGGCCATCTTGCTGTTGCGGCTTTACTGCTGTATAAACGCAACATGCTATCCATGGTATCTACAGCTGTCTTATTTTTGTTATAAAAGTGTATCATTTCAGGCTTTCTCTTTTCGTCAGATCTCACACTAGCAGTAGAATGGAATGTTGACATGACAATGACTTTCTTGTCCGATTTGCCTTGATAGGAAACAGTGACAGTGTTTTGACACGATAAATGAGTCGATTCAAAAAGAGGCTTTTTCTCCAAGTGATCTGATGATAAAAAGCGTGAATTTAATCTTACAGTACCAACCAATGTTGTTCGATTTACAAGGAGATGTTCAGCTAGTGAGAGACTTGTAAAGAAATTGTCAGTGCAGACATTGTATCCTTTATTGAAAAATGGCTCCATTAGTTTCCTGACTACAAAATCACCCAGCCGTAATCCACAGCGTTCGTTTCTATCGTGAGCCCCTAAATATGGCATTTGATTGATGACAAATTTGGTTTTGACATCACTGAGAATCCAGTATTTGATACCGAATTTATCAGGCTTATTTGGCATAAATTGGATGAAGCAACACCTATTTTTTAGCGGCAAAAGTTGCTCGTCGACAGTAAGGAAGGGATTAGGAGTATAAACTTGAAGACAGTTTGAAACAAACAAGTCAAATATTTCACGAAAATGGGCATATTTATCTTGTTCTACTCTTTGACGTCGAGAACATTGTTCATCAAAACGAAGAAAGCGCAGTATCTCACGGAAACGGTTCCGAGACATGACTTCTCTGAAGTAAGGAGATCCAAATTGAGATGACCAGATTGAATTGATAGAATGTCGGCGAAAGCCTAACACACCACGGAGATACAGCAATCCAAGAAAAGCATCTAATTCTTGTAGACTGATACACCAGTCTGACGAAGCTTTATAAACTTAATAAACGAAGGAGTATAAACGAAGGAGTATAAACTTGAAGACAGTTTGAAACAAACAAGTCAAATATTTCACGAAAATGGGCATATTTATCTTGTTCTACTCTTTGACGTCGAGAACATTGTTCATCAAAACGAAGAAAGCGCAGTATCTCACGGAAACGGTTCCGAGACATGACTTCTCTGAAGTAAGGAGATCCAAATTGAGATGACCAGATTGAATTGATAGAATGTCGGCGAAAGCCTAACACACCACGGAGATACAGCAATCCAAGAAAAGCATCTAATTCTTGTAGACTGATACACCAGTCTGACGAAGCTTCTTTTCCTTTCATAATTGTGTATTTTTGAATTAACTTCAGCATTCCCTCAGAGACTATCAAGCGCCAAGCGCTCAGGGGTGAGTCAATTTTGCGCTTTGCAAAAGCTTTCACACCAGGTGTTCCACTAAAAATATTGTGCGCAGGGAATCTGCCAACACTAATAGCGTGATTGTTTTCTACTTGATTCCAAAGAGTGCCATCCCTGCCAGATAAAAGCTGATTTTCTAATGAAGAAATTGAGCTATTGACTGACTCATTGTCACTTTCTAACGAACTTCCATTATCATCAGAGTTCCATTCATGTAACTCTTCGTCAGAATCATTTCTTTCGGGCTCATCATCACTTCCCATAGGCTGATCTTCATCTTCGGAGAGAGCAGCGTCAATATTCCATAGCTTCTGTAAAGCACGTTGAGCAGCAATTCTTTTAGTTGGCATATTTGATTCTAAAATAATGATAAAAACTCCGTCAGTAAAATAAGAAACGTCAAATTTATTATTGGATTCTAATGAAAACACGGTTTTATAATGTTTGTTATCCCAAGAAGTTCAAAGATTTTCTATAACAATTATTAGATATTGTCTTATGACATTTCGTTAAGTTTTTCGTTTGATTCTTTTAATTTACCAAATTTCAAAACTTAGAACTCTTAATGCTTGCTTAATTACACTTTTAATAAGCACTATCTTTGAATAAAAGCAAGAGAATATTTATAAACAAGAAATGAAGTATACATACATACCAGTCTGAATAAACGCGAAGACAATGTTTAAAATAGTGTAGCTTTGTGTCAGCTAAACAAATATTTTTATTTCATTGTTGTAAGTAGTTTAATAAATTAACTACTGTTAGAATAAAAATAGTTAAATTTTGAAAGCGTGTTAGTAGCACAAAGAAAGTATTGCTAAATGAGTTGCATCATAGAAATCTCAGCATGAAAATAAGGAGCATATGTGCACCGGTCAAATTGACCGGTTTGGCCTTCCAAGGTATAAAATATTTCCGGCCGTCCTAGTGTTAAAGGTTAATAATTATTTATTACATTTTTATTAAATACTCGTATATGTATTAAGAAGTACACACAAGGATAAAGTACAATCAAAATTAAGTGCAATTATTAAGTACAATCTCAATCAAATTCAATACAATTACAATGACAGATTATTAAATTTTAAAATTTCTAATGACACATTTTTCTGACTTTTTTCTCGGCATATTCTTTAATAACTTCATCATAGTTCAATAACTTTGTTAAATAACTTTCCACTGATAAAATTATCAAATTCGCTAATCTCCCATTATTCATTTTATTTCTTTGTTTATTTTTAATGTAACTCATTCTTGAGAATGATCTTTCTGCTTCACAGTTAGTAATAGGTATCGTAAGGAAAATTTTTAATAATGTTTATAAATTTGGAAAAGTATCATAAAAAAAAGTATCGTAAATAATTTTTAAAATTTGTGAACAATTAAATTGGATTTGTTCGTCAATTGTAATTATATCAATGTATTTTTTAAAATGAATACACTCATTTTTCAAGGTGACTCAACCACATACCCTATTTACGATCGCCCTACGTATTCAACTGTTTTTCTATACAATTTTGAATTGCCAAAATAGCTGATCGAATAAAAGTCAAAAATTCATAATTTATGAAACGTTTATAACAATGATCAAAATTAATTACCGTATAGTGCGCACTTTTTTTGTGTATTTTTTTCTAAAATACCGATGCGCATTATATAAGACAGGTCAAAATTCGCTAAAATACGGTATTTTTCAAACTTTTTTCCGAATCGAGCGCGAAATTTAGGTGCGCACTATCCAGGGGAGCGCACTATATTCGCTAAAATACGGTAACAGCGTTTCAATTATAACAACAATTAGTTATTGTATCTCAAATCACATCTTATCTTAAAAGTATTAGTTTAAAAAACAACACAAAAAATAAAAAACATAAATTTACTAATATTTATTAAAAATCAACCTAATCACTAAATACTTATAAAATGTAACTTCCAATTAAAGTTTATTTCTTAAGTCTAAAAACATTTACATTTATTATTTATTTGTTATAATAGTCTCATTTTCATCTAAAAATTAAAACTTATTTAAATTTATAAACTTATGTAAAAATAAATTTTATAATTAAATTATTCAAATTAAATTTAATACAAACATTATTTTTTATAATTAAGCACTTTTCTAGTTTATGACCTGTATAATAAATTAAATTAATAATCTTTATTAAGCAATAACATTTGTAGATTACTTGATGCTTCCTTGTATTCCAAAAAGATCTCGATTTATAGGCGATGTTGATATTAAGCATCAAAAGGCGAAAAGTCGCGAAATTGATAAATTAATGAAAAGAGAAAAACGGAAATTTTTAACCAGACATAGTATACTACTGCTTGGAACAGGCGAAAGTGGTAAAAGCACATTTCTTAAACAAATGAAATTAATAAACGGAAAAAAATTTACACCTGAGGAATTAGCGGGATTTAAAGACACAATTTATGATAACGTCTATAAAGGAATTTTATTTTTACTTCACGTAAGGACTTTATTAAAGTTTTATCAATCGATGTATTTTTATGTAAGGCACGCTCTAGTTTGAACATTGATTTCGAAAATTTTGAAGAAACATCAGAGGCTGAAATACGCATTGAAGATTATTTTAAACGAAATAAAGACATTCACAGAGAAAAGGCAACAACTGGACAGATGGTTTGGTCAGAAGAGGAATTCTTAAAATTAGTAAACGATTTTAAATTAATATGGAATGACAAAGGTATAAAAGAAGCATTTAATCAACGTTCAAAATTGATGACTGAAAGTTTTGTAAGTAAATTAATATTTTTAAAATAACTTTTGTTTCTTTGATTTAAGTTGAAATTTTAATTGAATAAACTAAATGTATCATTTTTAAAAATTTCTATTTGATATTATCCTAGATAATATTATGTAAAATAATTGCCAATTTAAGACACCTGTGTTATATAACATAGACACAATTTTATTAAAAATTTTCACAAAATTAAATTGATGTTTTCCAAAAATTATTTTACATTATAATATTATTGCAATTTCTTGCAGATGTTGCTAAACGGGAGGGATAAAGAAATACTGAATTTTTTTATTATAACTATTTGAAGTGATGGATTGAATGCGGCAGGCTGACCTGATTATCAGTAATTGCCATCACCAGTGACATCATAAATAATAAATTACGACCATATTATCGATTTTGTCTAATTTCTGGAAATTGTTTTATGTCTTCTTTCATCTGTAATACAACTAGATAGATATAATTTTTATTAAATATTGTTTTCTATTATTATTCAATTATTATTCAATTATTATTATTATTATTATTATTATTATTATTATTATTATTATTATTATTATTATTATTATTATTATTATTATTATTATTATTATTATTATTATTATTATTAATTATTATATTTTTATTATTAATTATTATTATATTATTATTATTATTATTATATTATTATTATTATTATTATTATTATTATTATTATTATTATTATTATTATTATTATTATTATTATTAATTATTATATTTTTATTATTAATTATTATTATATTATTATTATATTATTATTATTATTATTATTATTATTATTATTATTATTATTATTATTATTATTATTAATTATTATATTTTTATTATTAATTATTATTATATTATTATTATTATTATTATTATTATTATTATTATTATTATTATTATTATTATTATTATTATTATTATTATTATTATTATTATTATTTTTATTTTTATTATAAAGTGATGATTTCTTGGTAACAGCCTTAAAAAAATTTTAAACAATTAAATGATAATTTAAGCTTTGTGCTGCGAATAATATATTTAATACAATAAAATAGTGCTTTTCAATTTCCTGGAATTTAGTTTCTTCTATTTTCAAATGCTTTTTCATCTACTCTTTATTTCCATTTTCTTCTCATTGATTAAAAATAATAATAAACTTCTTTCTGAAGATATTTAAAAAATTTTTAATTAAATATTTTCTAAAATTCAAAACGAGACACTAAAATCTTTTTTCTAATTTTCTAAGTTTCTATAATTAGCTCATAGAAACCTGTTAATAAATAATATCGTAAAATATTTATAAAAATATAGTTTCCAATAACTATTTATATACGCAATTTAAATATTTGAAAAAATGTTTTTATTTTTATTACTAATGATTTTTTAAAAGTATATTTGATCTATTTATCTATTATTATTTTTTAATCGTTTTTTAAAATGCTATTCTCAAGACCAATAACTACCAATCAAACTGATGATTTCATTGATCTTTTCTTTATTGTTGATTTTTGGCCGTCTGCTTATGATGAGAATTATTTCTTTAAATCCGTCATTTATTTTGGATGTCTCCACCGTTTATTATTATTTTTAACCAATGAGAAGTAAGAAAAAGATAACAGAGAAGATCAAAAGCATTTGAAAATAGAAGAAACTATTTACACCTAATTCTGTTTTTACAAGATAGATACGTTCCCCGAAAATACGCGTAAAAAAATCGCGTAAAAAAAGATATGGTGTCCATATAAAAGTAGAGGATTGGTTCTTCATTTCCAAAATCAACTAAAATAATGTGATTAAAGTATACAAATTCATGGTTTTTACGTGTTTTATACACTTTTTATTTATTTAAATATATATTTATGAATAAAATAACGACAAACGAAAAAAAATACTAATTTAACAAAAAAAAAATCATTATTTAACAAAAAAATCACAAAAAATTCATTTTAGTGAAACAAAAAGTGGCAAAATATATCATTAAACATATTTTTTAATTGCTGTCACTTCCTGATGATATACGTATTCGTTTTACGTGAGACTTGAACGCCACAATCACTGTCATCACTAGAAATATTTTCCACTTCATTTTCATGTTGAAGTGGTGTTGATGTTTTAGCGGTTCTAGTCAAAAATTCAGTAATCAATTGTTGTGGTCTGGGTTTGATAATGCTGTTATGTAATTAGCGATAATTTCCCATTAATAATTTCACGTCACGTTGAAATTTCCGAGCTCTTTCCTCAATAGGATCATGCTTGCCAAAATGATCGCTTAATTTAGCTGCTAGTTGAAGTCCTTCTTTAATTAGATCTGCGGTGAGGGTAGGAACCTCTACGTCGTCATCTTCGCTAATTTCTTGCACATCGGGTGTCTCAAGCGCAAAAGCAATGATTTCATCACTGCTAAGTACCGTATCCACTAATAGTTCTTCTATATCTGCAGACGATAGATCATCAAAACCTTCTCCGCCTACTTCATGAGCTAAGGCTATGATATTGCTAAACTCGACTGCATTAGAAGGTATCGGATCTTTATTTTTGACGCATTCCGGCCAAAGGGACTTCCAACATGCGTTTAAAGTTGATGGTTTTAGTTCGGATAGCGCTAATCCAGCATGTTTGATGCAGTCATTAATAGAAAATTTCTTCCACGCGTCTATAACTTTTAAATTGTCATCATTCATTAATTGATCTAAAATATACCGGAATGTTTGCTTAACATAATAGGTTTTAAAGGTTGCTATAATTCCTTGATCCAGTGGTTGTATCAACAAAGTAGTATTGGGTGGCAAAAAACAAAATTCGACATTTGGATGCTCCATATGGGGATGACCTGGTGCGTTGTCTATAATCAACAGAACCTTGAATTCAAGACCTTTATCGCTCATATAGCGGCGAACTTCTGGGACAAAATTTTTGAGGAACCACTCCTTAAAAGTCTCAGTTGTCACCCAAGCTTTTTTATTAGCTGTCCAGTGAACTGGCAATGTACTGAAATTTACACCTTTCATTGACCGTGGTTTTAGAGCTCGATTTACAAGTAAAGGTTTTAGCATTCGATCTCCTGAAACGTTAGAACAAAATAAAAAGGTCACACGATCCTTGGCTACTTTAAACCCACTTGCAATTTTTTGGGATTTAGCCACGTATGTTCTGCTCGGCATTCGTTTCCAGAAAAGGCCGGTTTCATCTGCATTCCATACCTGATCAGCAGTGTAGCCATCTTCTTCAATTATTTTAGCCAATTTTTGGGGAAATTCTTTGGCTGCTACCTCATCTGCAGATGCAATTTCACCCCTAATTTTTATATTATGCAGCGCGTGCCTTTGCAGTTAACCTGTCATCCAACCTGTACTTGCAGAAAATTCAAATTTTTTATCTCTCTGGCCTGATGTTTGTGGTTCCATTTCTTTCATCTGCTTATAGATCCGTAATGCCATCTGCTTTATGCCATTTCCGTCAACTGGTATTCGTTTTTGTGAGCAATCCTCCATCCATATTACAAGAGCCTTCTCCATTTTCTCTTTTACAATGTCTCTTGTGTATGATGATGTATGAGCACTCATATTTGTTTCAGCAATCACAGATTTCATGATAGCTTCTTCATTTTTTTTATTGTTCTTATGGTAGATTCTTTTAAATTAAAATATTTTCCTACAGAAGTGGCACCTTCTCCAGTGGTTAGTCTATCCAAAATTTTGATTTTAACTTCCAAAGAAATAGCTTTTCTATTCGTTTGTTTTTTAGCTGACATTGTTAATTGTAATGAGGTCCCTATAAAAATAATTTATTTGCAGGTAATAAATAAATGCACTTCAAATTATAAATTACCGTTAATTGAATTCAGGAATTGTATAAATCTCTTGGTAAAATCTTCAAACGCAATTGATACCAAATTTGGATTGGTATTTTATACTAAAATACCTATTATAACACCTATTATCGAATAACTTAAAAAAATTCAAATGTTTTAGAAAAATAAAGGTACATGTGAATGTAAATATTTTAGTTTTCGCACCTCAGAATTTTGATTATTGTACATACATTAAAATAGAAATTGTTTTAAACCTAAACTACAAATTAGCAGTAAACTATAAAGAATTATGTACATACATGTACATACATGTTTTTTCTTGTTAAGAAATGAATTTTTTTTTAATCGCGTTAAATCAAATCAAATCGCGTAAAAAAGAACGAAATAATTTTTTTGAATCGGCGTAAAAACAGAATTAGGTGTATATAGTTGAAATTTTTTTCATTTGAATTAAATATATTATTCGCAACAAAATGCTTAAATTATCATTTAATTGTTTAATATTTTTATTATTGTTTATTTATATTAATTATTATTATTATTATCATTAATATTAATTATATTAATTATTATTACTGTTATTTTTTCCATTGGATTTTGCAAACTGAAATTAGACTTGAACATTTTTATAATCTAGAAATTTGGTTCAGATTCTTATTAGTATTCGCCATTCTTTTGCATCAGATACAATTTTGGTATCTCTTTTAGAAGAATAATAAAGCTGCCACTATTTTGTATTTGTTTTCTTCAAAGGACGTTCAGTGTAGATGATTCTTAATCTCTTCATAGTTCGCCATGATAACTTTCTTTAAAACCGATAGAACTTCCTTTCTAACAAGTCAACTCCATGTTTTACCAGTGAAAATGATTCTATAGTATCTATAATATATAACAACGGTGGGCAAATGCGGCTCTTCGTTGAGTAAGCATGCGGCTCTTCGTTGAGTAACTGAGCTCATTGATAATTGAATTTGAAAATTGAATTCGATTTTTTTATTTTGAAATTTTTTCAACTGAATTTTTAAAAAAAAATTTTTTGTTGCAATTGTATTTTCATAAATGTTAAAAATTAACGAAACATTGTTTTTCACATTTTACTGCTTTTTAAAATTATTTTGTAGTAGGCGGCGCTTTGTTATAACAACGAGATTTCAACAACGATTTCAATTTTTGGTACAACATATTGTTGTGAATCTTTGTACTCCACAATGAAGTTCGTGAAGTCGAAATATCGTTCACAGTTGACCAATCAGCATCTTACAGAATTGCTGCGAACAGCTTTAACAAAGTATACACCAAATTTCAAAGATTTGACCAAAAGTCTTCGTTAATTCAAGAAATTTTATTACTTTTTATTAATGGATTTTTATTATATTTTATGTTTGTTACTTAAATTTTGAAATAATTGTTTTTAATAGCGTTTAAGTCTTTTTTAATCAAATTAATGAAATAAAAAAAAATATGTAGTTCACTATGGTGGCTCTTTAAAAAATAAATTTTCGGAAAATGTCTCTCATTGAACTCATGCGTGCCCACCCTTGATATATAATCATAGCTTTTATTGAAATTGATTTTAATTATAAATTAAATTGATATTTAATAATATAAATTACAATATGGAAGATTATTTCAATTTAATCTTAAAACTAATTTACATCGTGCTTTAATTATAAATTAAATTGCTCAAATGGTTTAAATTATTGAACTATTGCGTCGGATGAGATATTCGTAAACTTTCTTGTGTTGCTTATATTTTAAATTGAGATATGTTTTAAGTTATGTAATCGAAAAGATTTCATAAAATATTAGCCTTGATATACTCAGAAATTCGCGGTGCCAGTTAACCACCACACAAGTTAACAATTGTTGATGATTTTGGACAAAGACCCAGGTGGAAAATTTTGATTATTATTTTCTATGGGGGAAATAAATGAAATTCCAACTGCTATTGGTAATTGAACCAATGTCAAAATCAATAATATTCAGAAAATTCCCCATAACATAATTCCAGATAACACAAATTTCATATATTGTTTCATTGCGCCTAAAACAGCCTATTAAAATCAGTTCTAAATCCAACCCATATTCGCGACTGACGAAGAACAATTAATGAGTGGAATTTCCAATTTCTTGTGGGCGTTGTATTTTTGATTCCCGACAAGAAATTGTTATTTGTTTAAAGTTTTCAATTTGTCTCTCGTAGTGTTATTTATCTATTTTCTCCATTACAGTGAGATTTGATAAGTTGATGCATGTCTGCCTGCCTGCCTGACTGACTGTTTAATTTAAATAGGAATTATTTCGAATTTATTAATAATTTTCATAATTTTAGAGTGAAAATTCTCGGTACTATTTGAATAAGCTAGACAAGATTAGAGTGAAGGTAATATAACTCATTGAATATTCATTATCATATAATAAATAAACTACAAATTTGTATCTAAATTTGCTTAAACACCACAGTGTTACATATAATTCAATCTATTATGTATTTATGCTGATATAATGTTTATCTATATTATCTATTAGTACTACTCGACTGTTGAATTTTGTTGCGGTGAGTAGCTCAATAATGTTTAATTTAATGTCTGTTGTTTCACTTTTGGAAGATTGAGATCATTAACGATAACATTTATTTCTTATAATTTCATCGTAAGGATCAATTAATTAATTTTTACGCCAATTATATAATTGACGAATCAAATTTTAATATTTTCTTTTTAAAATATATTAATTTAAAATTTATATCAATGGAAATTATTATACAATAAATCAATATAAATTGATAAAAAATTATTTAATTAAGAAAATTAAATGAATGTATTTATATTAAAAATAACTTAATATATCATAAAACAAATTAAATAATATATTTTATTCATAAATTCTAAAAAAAATCTAAAATTTATATCAATGGAAATTATTATACAATAAATCAATATAAAAATTTAAAAATTCATAAAATCAATGAAAATGAAATACTGATTAATTGATAAAATACAAAGAACATATTTATAATAAAATAACTTAACCCTACACTGCATATTGTATCACTGGTGATACACAATTATCTTATTAGAATAAAAACTGTCTCGCTCTTGTTCTCGGTAAATGTTCTCTCATATTACATTGTATTGGCTATATTTGCAATATAATACCGTAATGTAATTCTCAATAGTTTTGTATTACCAAATCAATTTTTAAAACGTCTTACAGTTTAAGTGAAAGTGTATATAAAAATTCATTCAAATATAAAAAGTCATGCAGTGTAGGGTTAATATATTAAAAATAAATTTAATAATATATTTTATTCTTTACTCCTAAATTAAATAATAAATAATAAATAATTTCTAAATCTAATAATATATAATTGATTAATCAAATTTTGATATTTTCGTTTAAAATATGTTAATTTAAAATTTATATCAATGGAAATTATTATACAATAAATCAATACAAAAATTTAAAAATTTATAAAAATCAATAAAAATGAAATATTATTGAATTGATAAAAAATTGTTTTAATAAGATAATTAAATGAATGTATTTATATTAAAAATAACTTAATATATCATAAAACAAATTAAATAATATATTTTATTCATAAATCCTAAAAAAAGATCTAAAATTTATATCAATCGAAATTATTATACAATAAATCAATACAAAAATTTATAAAATCAATAAAAATTTTATACTAACAAATTTTAAAAAATACAATAAACATATTTATAATAAAAATAACTAAATATTTTTAAAAATAAATTTAATAATATTATTTATTCTTTAGTCCTAAATTATGGTCAAAAACTCGATAATATACAATTTTCCTCTAAAATATTTTATTTTAAAATCCTAAATTATAATCTTTACCTTTATTTGTAGTTTTCTAATGAAAGCTTTTTCCCAAATATAAAAATATTTATTTTTATAATCACTCAAAGTTTATGTAATTTGCCGTGAAAAAATTTCACTATGTTATTAAAGAGTTTAAGTGGAAAATTAGTTAAAATATTCATTTTAATTTGGTTTATAAATTAAAATGAATTTGAAAAACAAAATAATTAAAGCAAACGGCCAGGAAGTAATTGAGATTCTGTTGGAAACTAATTAAAAAATATTCGTAAATTCAGAATATTTATTTTGAGATATTATAATGATTACTGTTTGAATTATACAAAAAACAATTTGTGCAGAAATCATTCTGAAAGTTTATAATTGTAAACTAAACAGTATATAATGTAATTAATTGGACCTTTGAAGTGCAGCAATATTCTGAATTAATTTTTTCAAAATTATTTTATTTGAATCTGATGAAATACTTTTTATTTTCAGCTATCATTGAATTTAACATTTATATCTTCGTTTAATTCTCTGAACCCTTGCATTTATATTTTCGTAAGTTGTATCAGTTTGAATTTCTTAATAGAAAACTTAATAGATACTTAGAAAATATATTACTACTTCAATTAATATAGTATTGGTTCCGACTTTTTTTTACTTTTTCAGCTTTTCTATTGATTGAACTTTCCATAGCCTTTTCAGTACCAAATTCTGCCGATAATTTGTATAGCATTAATATAGTATTTAACATATTGTTAACATAATATGTTTAGCCATGGCGACATCATCAGCGTTATCAATAATTTCACCTTAGTTATTAATAACTCTAGCAAAATCCAAAATTCATTTATTAACATTCTTTAAAGTCTACAAGTTGTGAAAAGTTTTAAATAAATATTAAACATTTAGTTTGAAACGAATTAGAATCCAAGTTCTAATTAACTAGTTGAGCACGAAATGCGTTATATCTAGAGAATCATATTTCATTATAAACTGTCAAAGATATCTTTACACAATGTTTCTCAACTGTTTTAATTGACGTCACCTGAGAACCTATATATGGAATTTTCGTCACATCCTTTCAATATAAAATTTAAGTGCTTCTTAAGATTTCTATGATTTGATATAGATAGTACGTGCGCATTTTATTCGAGTTTTCAGGTAATATAAAATATTTGAAATAGTTAGGTTTTTTTCAAAAAAAATGTGCACTCAATTTAAAAAAACGGATGGTCTTGGAATCAGGCTTAGAATTCTTACATATATTGATGAATTATTTGCAGAGCGATCCATTCATAAAAAACAATTATTACTATAAAGGATAATGCAACATATCATTAAGGCAGTGAAATTAGAAGTAGCTTTGGAGATAATGACGGTATATTGGAATTTCTATATATCATTTTTCAATGGAAGTCATTAGTATGTGCAAGAGCCCTCTTTACTGAGCATAATTTAAATATTCTGATCGATGAAATGACTCTTCTAATTTTACCCATTCATTGTAGAAATTATAATTTAAAATAGAATGTCTTTAGGAAGTGCCCTATTTGATATTGTTAGTGTATTTTTTTACTTGTTCATTTGCCATATCCTTTCAGATTATTTTAGTAAACATTAGTTTTTTTTATTTCACCCCATTTATTTATTTCAACTGATATTCTATAAAATACACACATACTAACTATTTATTTTTATAATTAAAAAAACCTTATATAAATGAAAAAACCCGTTTATAATTGTAAAAAAACCATTTAAAAGTGAAAAGCCTAAATATTTGAATTTCGGCATATGTTTATCTAAAAGTTCAATAATAAATAAAATTAAACAAATATAAATTTCATAGCTTTCTTCGACTGGTTTGATTTTAAATAATTTTTTTAATATATAAATTTTATAATTCCAATCCAAATGAGTAGCCTTTCCTGGTGTAGCAGCTTCATAATCAAAACTTACGACTTTACATGTTTCGTTATCTAAGGTCGTAACTCTAATTTTCCATTGCTTTAAGGTAGAAACAGAAAAATAATTTTCAAATCGGTCCTACTTATTTTCAGAAGACCCCAGCAATTCCTTACAGCTGGAACCTTCCTCAATAAATTCTGAAACTTTTTAAACAAATTCAGGAAACCAACTTCCGAAATCTTTCGAAATTCCATAAACAACTACTAATATGATATCATCAGGAAAAATAATGAACATGTATTTAAGAATCTAGTATTTTTGTAAGATAATGTTAGATCCTTTACATAAAATAATATAATCATGATATTGAATTTTTAAATAACTATCTCTATAGATCTCGTAACTAAAACATAATTCAACATTTATGGTCGGTGCTGAAAGATATAACAGATACCTACACAATTGTTTTAATTATCAATAATTATGAAAATAATGCAGGTTTAGCATCTAAATTAGTACAACTAAATCCACACGTGTTATTTGCATCTCATAAGGATTCAAAAGAACATCCAAAAATATACTTGTTATTCTTACAAATTAGTCCTACTTTTCTGCCTGGAAGAATAATTTTTAAAATAGTTAACTACCTTTCCACTCTAATGTTATTAACGTTTTATTTTTGAAAGTGTTGCAAGTTATGTTCGTCAGTACATTCCAGGTGTTGACAGGTTTCCTTAGAAGTTATGTTATTATGAAAAAATAGAATAGTGATTATAAAAGGTTTTTTAAATAATTGAAAACCCATTCTGCTTTTTCCCTAACAGAATATGAGAAATTTCAAATAAATATTCAATAAATAAATTTTGTAAACTTCTTACCAGTTCAAATAATTATTATTTACGTTTGGATTTTATTTATCTACGCACTAATTCTATTTTTATCTTGGTGATATAAATATAACTTAAACAGAAAATGGAAATTATAAAAATTATTAATAGAATGAAAAATACTTTTCAATGCTTCTTCAATTTAAATGTCAAGGCAAAATGTATTCTACGAATTAGTTAATTAAAAAGACATGTGTTGAAGTTTGTTAGATATTGATTTTTTTCACTATAATCTTCTAGATATTCTTTAATTTCCTTTCCATGATAACTTGCCCCAAGAAAACAATTATGATGCTTGGTAATTTTTAAAAATTTAATTGAAAACTAATATTTTACAAATTTTTTTAAAATAGAAAATAAATAACCAAATTTCTATTGGAGCATCTCTTAAAAATTGAAAATATTTTATTTTTTATCAATGTTGACTTGCTTTTTATATATTTGAAGTTTCTGAATTTTTTTTGGACATTTTGTCTTTTATTTATTTCATATTTTTTCCATAGTTGCTAGTAACATAATACTTTCATTTGTAATTCTGTTCAATTGTTGAAATTGTATCATAGATTTAGTTTTAATACATCGATTCTAAGTATAATTTTCACATTATATTTGTATTGGAACTTTTTCTCACAAATTTATAACATTAATATTTATAATATTATTAATAATAATTCTTTAAAACTTTTTCGTTACAAACTGAATACTGTAAACAAAATTCTTTAAATTTCGCAAAATAATGGTTGTCTCACTAAATAGTAGTTAGTGTATATGAATATTTATCAGAGTAATTAAATATTATTTAAAACGAAATTAACGGCTCGTAGATGCTTACTTTTACACGAGTTAAACCTTTTGGGGTGCATGATGCATGAAGTTTTTTCGGAAGAAGAGGACAACAGTGTGTCATATGTTCCGAAATTATGATGTGTCATTTAAAAATGAAGAAATTTCACATGAAGCTGGAAGAAAAGGAGATGGATAATGAAGGAGACGGAGATAATCTGATTCCTTTATACGGGGATTCCGATTCCGAAGACTTTTCTGTTGGATCTTCAAATGATTCAGAAGAAGGGGCGGTGAATATTTTTGGAACTGCTAGTTTGATTTCCGTTAATGAAACAGTGTGGAGTACTTTGAGTTCAAATACTGAAATAGAAGGATAACACAACATCCTTACTAACAGCGTTGGTTTCAGAAAAGAAATTAACCCTATCTCAAGAGCTGAAGCTTTTGATGTGTTATTTGACAGTTGTATGGAGAATGCCCTATTATACATAAACATGGAAAGGATATGCTTGTCTCAAACTATGGGAATATCTTGAAAAAATGTTGATAGTGACAGGTTGAATGCATTCGTTGGCCTCCATGTGCTTGAGATGCGTACAAAGCTACACAAAGCTACACTACCTTTTAAGCAAATCAAATATGTATTTCGATGATAAACGTCAACGTGACAAAAAAGATTCATTGGTACGTCAATTAGCTGATCTATTCAACATTAACTTACACGAAAACTATGAACCCGGACCACACTTTACAATGGACGAGCAACTTATTGAATACCATTGGAGTGTAAAATTCAGAAGGTATATCCCAAAAAAGTCTGAATAATAGTAGATTCTTCTAGTAACCTTTGTACTTGTCATTTTGGCTGCCATTTCTAGGTCAACTGTGACATCAACTTTTTACTTTTTTAAGCTCAAAGTTGCAAGCATGAATTTGACGGTCAAGTGCTTCTCGCATGTACAGCTGTGTGTGAGAATGTCAAGGGTGAAGATGATCAAGAAGATACTAATTTGTAATAACAGGATGAATAAAATTAATTCTAATGAATAAATAATGAATTTGACTCTATTCAGAGTGAAGCCGAGTAATAAAGCTAGTATAATATATTTCGATGATACATTATATAAAACAAATGCCACAAAACTTTTCTGTCAATCCGACAAATGGGTGAGATCCTTTGAAATATTTTACAATTCAAAATGTTTCAAAGTATTTTTGTGTGATTTTCATTCCTTTTATATGAAGCGTGACAAAAATCAGAATTCTAAATAACTGTTATTTTCTTTCATCTGTCAAGTTATCGCAATTAATTCTTAAAGTTTTTTTTAATTCAAAATTAGAACTTAAATGTTTACATTACCATTTATGACTAAGTCCTAATACCATTAAATCAGAACTTATAATAAAAAAATGAAATAGTTGAAAATAGAAAATTATTGAAAATTTACTTACACAAAACTTGGTAAATGTTTACTTTAATGTATTTATTGTTAATAATTGGATTAACCAGTTCCGTTAATCATAGATTACAACTATTGTTATAAGGTAAATATTCAACAAATGTTTGATGTATCATTTTGTGCATCTGTCATTTGGAATGTATATCGAAAACAAATTAATACACTGTATTAGAAGAAGATTTAACTTTATTCATAAGTTGTTTCAAGAATATTTTGTTAAAACAAAAACGATTTCCCAATATAATATATGTTAAGAATTTAACTAAATATAAATAACATTCCAAGCAATGTATTAGAAAATTTTAACACACCACAAACATACGACTATATAATAATATTTTTAAATACGTCTTACACCCCTCCTTTTAAAATATATCTTTAGTTTTTAAATTCTTTTAGCCATTCTACATTTCTCCTTTTTATTTTTCCCATTGGAATTTTTATCACGCAACTCTGATCATGTCCTTTCGCAATTATTTCTTCAGGACATAGTTGTTACATCCTTCTTAATCCATACCTTAACACTGACATCAAATTTCCGATTAGTTCGAGACTCATTATTATTTCTTTTATTTATCTGTATAATAAATTTATATAAGCATTAAGTGTATAAGCATTAACACTGTAACCGAGGAACCGTTGCAACCAAAAACTTATTTATTCATTATAATTTATATATTTGTATTTGACTAGTCTAGATTTCTTATTGTTTTTTATTATTATTATTAAACTAAAGATGTAAAGAACCATCATCTAGGCTACATAAAGACAACTCATTTATTTACTTTTCTAATCATTAATCTATTTCTTCAAAATTAACGCTATAGGTTTTAGGACAGTAATTAACTTACATTTATAAAAATTAACTTATTATTCTTCTATTTTCTCTACTATTATTCTGTCCTAGTACTTTTAATGGGTATTCTATATAAATTGTCTTATCTTTTCTTTTGGTCTCCATATTTTATTTTTGGTTGTCGTTACAATATTATTGTAAATTTCAAACTTAGTGTCTTCTCCTTTTTGTATCTTTGCTCTTATCCCATTAATTTCTAAAGAGTCTTTGTCACACTGAACCATAATATTCTAATATTAAAGCTAAAATTCGCGACTTTAAACTGCCATTCTTTGGTTTTTCGTGTATCGCTTGACATTGTATACGTGTATTGAATTTGTTTCATCATAAAGCATCAACATTGACATATAAATTACCTTTCTGGTACCTTAATTTCATATATGGACTACTATGGTAATTAATCCACGCCTGAAATTGTAGTGTAATTGGCCTTTTGTTTTTGAAAAAAATGTAATTGACCTATGATCTGTTCGTAAATAAAAACGCTTTCCGTATAGTGTTTAAAATGTAACGTAAAATTGTAAATGGCAAGCAGTTCTTCGCTGGTAATGCAATATCCCAGCTTATGTGCGTTTATCAGATGCGATCTATAAGCGATTACTCTTGCGTTTACATTAGAATCTATTTGTGATAGTACAGTTCCAATTCTGTCAAAACTTACGTCTATATCCAGTATAGTTTTCTTCTATTCTGTTGATTAGAATTTCTTCGAATCCATTGTCGCTTTTCTCATAACTGTTTATTGGTTTTTTGTCAATTTGAAGATCTTTATGATTTATTTTCCGGTTGTCTAACATACAATTTTGTTTATTTCTTCCATTCATCTGAAGTTTCTTTGACCTCGTTGATTCCATGTTTGACCGTCATATACCATTGCAGCTTTTGCATAATTTTTCTGTACATGGTGAGAATAGCAGCAATATTTTCTATTTCTTTTTTTATTTAAATTTTTATTTCTTCGAATGTTTTAAAGCCTTGTAATTTGAAATCTTACTTCGTTTCATTATTTTCTAATGCATTTTGAATTAAAAATACTTTCAAATCATCTTCTGTCAGGTTGTATCGAACTACATTTTTTGCTAACGTTTCGATTTTCTTTAAAAATTCTGCAATCGAATTACTTCCTCTTCGATAAGATAAAGCAGCATTTAGATCACTTACCCAATTTAATTTTTTTTATAAAAGCATTTTGAACTCTCGTTTCGTGCAATTCAGGATCTGTTTCGTCAAATTTCCGAGTTGCTTCCTTGAGTAAGTTCAAAAAATATTTCTGTTCAATAAATTTTCCACTTTCAAATGTTTTAGGTGGTCGAATAAATTGCAACATAGATATGGTCACCATGTTAGAAAAAATATATTATTAAAACAAAAGTAATTTCGCAATATAATATATGTGGAGAATTTAACTATATATAAATAATATTTCGAGTAATGTAATAGAAAATGTCAACATACCACAAACATCCGAATATATTAATATTTATAAATACATTTTAAACTCTTAAATTATTTTTATTACCTAGATTTCACGTTATACATGTAATATTTTAATAGAAATTTCACAAAACTTTTAATCACTGTTGTAGCTAAATGAAGACTCTACCGTATTATTAGTTTGGTTTGATGTGTTTCTTGCATCAAATGATAAAAATTGTTACATTTCACGTATCTTATTCTGCTATTTATGCAGCTGACATTTCATTGAAATCAGAGTCAAATAATCCTTATTGCCAACTGATGTAATCAGTTTCTGTTACCAAATTTTTGGCATAATAATTTCCATCGATCGTTTGATTGTGAATTTTTTTTATTTCGCACAAATTAAAATTTCATAAATTATGCATTATTATTATTTGTATTATTTATTAATCAAGATATTTTATAAATATATATAATAAAATTTTTAGATTTTTAAATCTATCAATGATCTCAATCTGCCAAAATATTTTTATGTTTCATTCATGTTTTATTGTAAATTTTGTCTAGAAATAGTTTTTAGCTAAAATAGAGCACTTTTAACTGAATACTTATATTACATTCACTATAGTTCATTCTAACAATAGTTTTTTAAAACACGATTGATTAATAATAAAAAATGTAATAGAAATTTTATTAATTAATTTTTTTTAATATTGATTTCTTATTACCAAAAAATTGATATAATCATGTATCGTTTTGAATGTTAATAATTTATTTTGTTGCAAATTGTTCTCTGACAATTGAATTTTAAATTCGTAATAATTTATATCTTAAACTTAAATATTTACAAATTAGTAAACACAATATTTCTATAATTAGTTTTTTAATATGTATATCAAATTAATATATTTAAAAAATTCACTTTTTATAATGCCAGTTTAATTAATATATTTATAAAAACTAAATCGTGACTAAACACACATAAAGAAATAAATATTGTTTCAAGTGGGTCGACAAATACCCAATATATAAATGGGTTAAAATTCCAGTTTAAAATTACATCGTTTCCGAATCCAAATTTTGTTCTTAGTGAAATAGTAAAAATATCATAGAACGTTGATTATTTTTATTTTCAAATATTTGCACAGAGAAATATGTACTTAATACACAGACAACCAACACTTTAAATCTAAATCTCTTCTCATTCCTAGATCTATAATAACAAATTTGCTAAGGGATTATTGAGTTAATCTACGTTTTTTTAAAGATCTAGAAAAATTTTAAGGCCAAAATTAAAAAATAAAAATTTTATTTTTAGTTTAAATTTAGAATTTATTTGCTTAAAATTGTTCGTTTTCGTATGAATTACTAATTAGTAGTGTAGAAAAATGTTTTCGGTAAATAGCAGTAGCAATTAATAAAATTTAGACATGAAAATAATGCATTTTTTATTACATTTCCTGTACATTTGACAGTTTTTCAGAGGGAATCATTATGTGAAAATTTTCACTTGAGCTATGGAAATATTTGTTTGAATGATTTATTATCCAACATAAACACATTTTTGTCGGTATTTTGCTGAATATCTTTATTTTAACTTTTAAATTTTACAAATATTATTAGATTATAAGAGTATAAGAAATCTAACAAAAGATCTAGAAATATTATTGAAATCATTGAAAAGTCTGCGAGAAATATTTTAGGATAAATATCTATTGTCTGGATTTCATAATTATTTAAAATTTATGTTACAATATTTTTACTGGTGGCCTGACATAAGCGCGCAGCTTAAATGTGAAAACATTGTAGACGTGAGCTAAATTACTTGGCGTGACAGATTAAACACATTATTAAGATGGCCCAATTACACAAGTTGTGGTTTGAACCAAAATTATCACATAAATAGTCCATGCATGGTTAAGATTTAAGCATTACCAATCATTACACAGTCTATCGTTATACTACGCCAAATCGAAAAACGTTGTCCAACGTTGAATACAACCAGCATTATGTCCGCATAACCGTAGTCCAACAAGTGGGATGCTTCTTCCATCAAGGCCATTGTCTTTGGTGCAAAGTTCAACATCTTCATTTAGTAGAATCTTATCGTAGTGAATCTAATATGTGCATGCACGGTAAAATGCAGCTTCTTTCCAGTAGTTGACCTGCCGCCGGCTTTTGATAATTTGGTCGATAACTGTCCTCCAGAACTGACCCTCATTACAGATTATTTGGAAGACACGTACGCCGGAAAGCAACGAAGACAATGTCAAACAAATCTGAAATCTGCACTTGACCTATAGAACCATGCTAGATCGTGTGAATAACAATCTGCTCCTTCATTCATTGAGGACTTGAAATCAGATATCAACATCCGTCTATCTAAAAGCTGGTCAATCATTTCCGTAAGGAGTAGGATCACATAGAGTTGTCGATCCAAAGTTAATAATCCGTTAAGTTCAGAGTTGTCCAAGTCAAAATACATTCAACTTAATTGATGCCTACAAGCTTTATTCAAAACTTACGGAACAGTACTGTTTATAAATTATCTACGTAGTGTCGCAAATATTTAGACATAGACTTTTCAATAATACAAGTTGTTTCTCGTTGACTACTTTTCAAAAATTTGGATGAATTAATTTGTTCTTAATATTTTCTTAATCTAGATTTATTTTTGTACGCTTTTTAAATATTAGATATTTTTTTATTGCTAATGTATATAAAGAGTGTTTTCCAGGACATATTAAAAAAACTAAAAATCTTGTTGCTGCCTTTTAATATGAAGTTTTATATTTAGTCCTTGTAAATTTACTATTGCAGAAGGATTCTTTTTTGTAAATGTATATTTTTGAATTGCAGATTTTATAAACTAAAGTTATACATAACTAATTTATACTTCCTGTTGCCTAGATGTTTGATTTGAAATCTTGGTTATTTTCGACAATTTCTTCTGATGTTTGATCTATGAAGTGTAGGCATATCTTCAACCAATTGTCTTTTGCATTTCAGCTTTGGATTTCCTTGCATAAGGTCCAGTTATTTTCAAAACTTATTCATGCTTCTCTCGTTGTTAATGAAATAGTAAGTTAAAATTTACTACATTGAGATAATATGAATAGGATATATTATTAAGTGTCGAGTTCAGTGAAAATAATTCTTGTAATTATAATTGATTAAATTACTATTTGAGTGCAACGTTCCCTGGGTGGAAAATTAAAAGGCTGAGCAGGCAAATTCATCAAATGTGCAAGTGAAACATCGCTTTTACACTGATACAAAATTGGGGACCAAACATTCGTAGTTGATGCTATTTTTTAATTTATTTTTCTGTTTTAAAGAAAATTCAAATTAAATTGAAATAGTAAAAATTTTGGGAATAACTATAGTATACGGGACACAAAAAACAACCCATGTAAAATAAACTTTTATTCATAAATGTATGACTGAGATCCTATTTATACTAGTAGTTTATCCGAAAAGATAATTTGACTCCATGGAAATTAATTTTTGCGTCCCGTATACAATAGTTCAACCAAAATTTTGTTTTGTCTGATAATATTTGGCGTGGGATAACTGCGTCTATTAAGAATGCGTTTCAAAAATTTATATCAAATAGTAATTGCAATTAAGGTAATTATTATAACATGGTTTTCCCTAAACGGATATTTTTAACAGATCAAAATTACTTTAAAAAATTTGAAAAATTTCTTTGACACTGACATTCAAGGCATACATTTAAATTGCTATTGTGGTTTTTATTTCACTAATAAAAACAACTATTCACATATAAATTATATATAAATGATATAAATTAATATTTGAAAATTTATATTTACAACATTTTTTTAAATGCATATTTTTAAAAAATGATCGCATTACAAGTTTTTTTGTCAAGATAAGAAGAAAACCACTTATTTTTAGTTTCATGTTGGTTGTGTGTTCTTTTGTGTGTTTGTAACAGTAAAGCTTTTTTATCTAATTAATAATTCCTTTTTTTGGATATATTTTTACTAAGAAGTCAATAAATATTGTAATCAAATTTCGTGTTCTTATTTCTAATACACATTTAAGTATTTTCCCTGTGAATTTATTTGTATTTATTACAATATTTTCCAGGACTATCAACCTACTAGTGAAGATATTGTTTGGTCTCGTAAACCTACCGATTCCATTATTGAAGAAGAAATTGATATTCACGGAGCTTGTATTGTATTTATTGACGTTGGGGGTCAAACGAAAGAACGAAAGAAATGGTGTCAGGTGTTTCAGGATATGAACAGTGTTTTATTTCTCATTGCCAGCAGTCATTTCGATGAGTTTTATTATGACAAAATGTCTAAAGAATATAGAAATAAATTACGCGAAGCTATGCGAGTATTTGAAGATTTGATCAATGTTCAATATTTCCTTTCTGTTTCTGTTATAATATTCTTTAATAAAACCGATGTGCTGACTGAAAAGGTTAATAACAAAATATCCGACATTCGTAGTGAATTTACTGAATATCCTGAAAATTATGATCCACATAACATTGTTCAAGTTCAGCAGTTTTTAGTTGATTCGTTTGTATCCTTTGTTGATAACCCAGGAGCTCATCCCAGATCGCAATACAGTGGAAATCAGAATGCAGGCAGACCATCAATAGCTGGTCAGGGTGGGGTTGCTAAAAAACGAACTCTATATCGCCATTTTACTACTGCCATAGATCAGCGAAATATCGAAACGGTATTTAACGCTATGAAAGATACAATATTACAGCGCAACATTGACCAGTTGGTTATGAAATAACGAAGATGTTATTTATAATTTATATATCAACTCGTTTTATTTTAATTGCTATAGTACTATTAAAATTATTTTGTCTTAATTCACATAGAGTGCTTAAAATAAAGAATATTTTATCATTCTATAGACATCGTGATTTATTGAAAAATTTAAATTGTATTTATTGTATTTTTATTATTATATTCATTGATATTATTATAAATTTTTTAAATTGCCAAAAAAATGATGTTTTATTTGTTATAAAATCAGAATATTGCGCTTAACGTTCTCGAGATTTTGTTGTCTGAATTGTAAAATATTATTAAGATAATTTAATAAATGTAATATTCTACCAAAAATCTTGATGTATGCTGCCTGATATCAAAGTCTGGAATTATTGTTGAGTCTAAAATTAAAATTATTATTTTTAGTTTTTTTGTTTAGAATAATGTATAAAATTTCAAACATATTTATTCTCTGTGATTCTATCAAATAAACGCTTTCCAAGTTACTTTGCATAGATATTTTTCTTCATAGTAATGTTTTGAAAAAAATTAATTGTAAATACATTTTAATAATTATCAAAAAGTCAAATTTAGAAATTATTATTATCAAAAATATTTTTTTATTGAAAGAATTTATTCGAGTGAATTTTCAAGGAAATGTTATAATATGTAAATAGATCCATATCTTTATTTTTGATGACTCTATCTCATTTTATCACGGATAAAAATATATTCGCACACAAATTTTATTTGATTTACATAAAATTACTTCATCACATAAATTTTATTTTCCACGCTTACATTTAGAACAGCCATGGCCAACAGGTGGCCCGCGAAGCGTTTTGATGTGGCCCGGGCACAATTTTAAACATCAAATCAATAATTGTCTTTTTTAGAATTCATATTCGAATTAAGCATGTTTTTAATTTTAAAAATTGATTCTAAGTTTTCTTGAATCGTAAAAACGAGTTATATTTATTAAAATGAATTTTTTGTGGCTCGTGATAGTATTTTTCCGAAAATTTGGCCTTTTGATTGATTTGGGTTGGCCACCACTGATTTAGAAAATGCCTTTATATTGACATACTATTTTGCTACTGGGCACACAAATTTAGAAAGTGCTTTAACATCGTTAATGACTACCTTAAATTTTATAAATTTAATTAAATTGAATTGATATTGAAAACAAGTCATTTAAGTGGGAAGAAGGGATTGAGTATTTGACATTTGTGCCAGTTGATTTAGACAGTGAGTTATTAGAGAACAAGAGAAACAAGATCATATCCAATTTTGACAGATTCAACTCGTTTAAGGAATTTTGTTAAGACCAAAACACGCGTTCACTTCTATCTATATCTGAAAGAGAAAGTAAAATTGGCTTTAATCAATGTGACCCTGCTTAGTGAAAGAAAAAAGTGTGATAGGCCGAAGAAAGTAAAGGATAATACTAGTTTAAAAAGGCAATTTGTCTAATAAATGGTTTCTTAAATATTTTTATTTTTTTGCATTTGTTTTTAATATTGTCACTCTTTTAAAATTTAACACAGTAATTAACGATGTTAGAGCGCAAAATCTTCCATAAAACCCTCGGAACGATTAATATTAATAACTTTCTAAATTTTAAGTGTCGAAAATAAAATGTGTGTGATGAAGTAATTTTATGTAAATAAAATAAAATTTATGTGCGAAAAATACCCAAGCCATACTCATTTAAAAGAAATTATTTATCTACTGGAGGAAAATATATAATATATTCAATATTTCGTATTACTTGTTAGAATTTTCTATGAAATTGACATCCATTCATGTTATAAATATAATTTTATTCAAATCAAATATTCCAGAGAATACATTTGTGAAATTGTAATGTTTTTTAAGATTAAAAAATTTCTAAATTTTACTGTTGAAATCTTCCAACTGAAATCTGTAAGTATTAACTTTGTCCACATCTGCCGAATATTCATTTGAAGTTTCAAATCTATTTAAAATGTGTTAACGTTTTTAAAATTTTAATAAAAAAATTCTGTTTAAATAATCAATTATTACATCTATTATAAGTATAATGTCATGTTCCTCTCTCCATTTATTTCAAATGGTTTTGTGACAAGTTTTCCCAATTGGCGGTAAGCAGATGATCTCAGTGCTGGATTCTGCGTTACACAGGGACAGCAGACTATTTTACCATCAAAATATAATTAATCTTTATTTGCCTGCGGACGAGACGCACGGGCCCTGTCTCAGATGATAACATGTAAAGGTTTTGATTAACCTTTGTCAGAAAGAAATATTTTTCATCAAAATTGACTTTTTTGATTTTTTGATACAACAGATTCGTGCCTTTTTGTTAGCCATCATCAAAGATGGCTTAACCAAATTAGTCGTTCTTCTTTCAACATCATACTTAGTGAACCAACATATATTTCAGTCTCTTTTAAAAGTGCCCACGTGTTTTTTCTTTTATTAATAAAAACATTAACAATCTTTTTCTCCAATAACTCTCAGTTTATAGATTTTTTCCTGAATTTTCTGACTGGCAAGATTTAACAGATTCGATTTTTTCAGACATGTTGTCTGTTGCAAGAGACCGTTTCCAAATGTGTGAGACGGTTTTTGAGAAAACTCCAAATTGCAAAGCATCACCTTATCTTATTGTATCTGTTATTATTCGACATGCAACGAAAAGTTTTGTATTTGTAACTTTACTTGTTTTTCATTCTGAAAACTTGAAGCATTAAACTTCTATCGTTTTATATGGCATTCATTTTAAGGATTTTTTTATATTTAAACTTGTTATACAGAAAAATAAAAAATGATACGATGATAGAATATGTCAGGGTTTCTTAAAGTGTGGTTCGCGAAGCCATGGGGCTAACTCAAAGGGCTCATCGGATCCAAAAATCAAATTTGAAATAAAAATTATAAATTTAAATCACCTAAAAATTAAATTATAATTAAAAAAAAATTAACTTATTATTATTATTATTATTATTATTATTATTATTATTATTATTATTATTATTATTATTATTATTATTATTATTATTATTATTATATTATTAATTCATATATGAAATTAATTTGTTGTTTTGAAATATTCAGATTTACTTAACCCAGATAAACTAACTGTCCTTTCAAAAGGACAGTAGGTAATCTGTTACAAATTAAAATATTTTATCATATGAGAACATTGTTATGGCGACATTAGATGGTATGGCAATGATAATGCATATTTTTTTATTAGTTGCCATTGGGCTTTTGGACAGTTAGATATTATCAAATATAAGGAAAAAAGTTTCAGGAATAACTGGGTTAATTTTAACTAAAAAAATATGTAACTGTTAACTCAATATAGTGCGCTACGCCTACTTATCTTTTTTATAATTTATATTTTTGTTGAAGTACAAATAATTTCATTTATTCTTTTTATTTATGAATTTGTAAATATATATATGTGAAAAATAAACTACACTTTGGATTGGCATATACACACTTTTAGTCATTAGTGAACCACTGGGGTTCCGTAAAAATATTTATGGCTTTGGAGGCCTCGGCAGCTCAAAAGTTTGAGAATCGTTGGAATATGTGATTAAAGATTTTTGGATGGTTTTATGTTTATCGTCTATACAGGTCTATTGATTTTTTTGTCAAGTTTGATAAATTTTTTGCCAGTTTTTCGAAACGGAGGAAGTATAGTTTAATTAATAGTAAATTACCAATTTTTTAGATACCCCATGAAAATTCAGATTTATATATTTAATTAATAATTTTTATCGATCAAGAAATTCTTTAATAGATTTGTTTCATATAAACACGTTAGATTTTTGCAACTGGAGCCATTAACATATTAGTTATGCGTCAGTTATATTTTGAAAATTCCTCATCTTCTTTAGAGCTATTTGTTATATCCTTCTAAAGATCTACCCTATGGAATATGATGGCCAGGTGTGAATCTAATTTGTGATCGAAATAAATATCAAGCCAGGTTTTGTAAAAGCATTAAGGTTAATTCAAAACCAAATACACTTGGACCATCACTTGAAGATTTATCGTATAATCTAGCCTTATATACCAATATTTTCATGAATACCAAAAAAATCCAGAACTTGAAGAGTTGTAATTTGGGCTGATTAGAATATAACGTAAAACACGCTTCATGAATTGCATGTATTCCTGGTTAATCTTTGTCTTCAATCATCAAAATCAACAATTTTAAACCTTAAACTTTTCTAATTTCATATTTTAACATGTTATTAAACATGTATTGAACCCCCAGCTACATTGCTCTTTTACCAGTTCCATAGAAATCCTATAATTATCTAACGCAGAGTTCTTAACTTGTGATTGTGCTTCCACAAAATTGGTTCTTTTATCTGACATTATCAACTTTGGTGTCACTCGTCACCCGGTAAATCTTAAAAATGCTATGATAAAAGTGCCTGTGTCTAATCCAAAAGTCGCTTCTATATGAAGCGCTATAGTTTTCAGGAAGACAAATATACATAAATACTTTTTTCGGGCTTGAAGTCGATCTGCTCTTGTTTCAAGTGATTATACAAAATCAAACGCTGCATGCACAAATGGTCATAAAGGCTCTATAGCTCTGAAAGCAGCAAGTGGGTCCATAATTTAAATCATATCCTTTGCTCGTCTTTCCTGAAAATGCGTACATTCTGCCCCATTATTCTGTATCAACGTTTTTACCTTTAAGATCCAAAACGTCTCATTAATAGGTCTTATATAAGTTACATATGTATAATAAACTATATGTATATAAACCATTCATGATAATCCATGAGGAAATTCGTGATCCAACTCTTTCTGGTAATATTATTGGAAACTTTATCTCCCGCAGCAAATATGTAATATGAATTATCCGACTATTCTTCATTGGAACTTCTGAATCTCTAGTTACTAATTATATTCCTATACAAGTCGAGATAATAATATCAAGCCATATCTCTTTTTAAACTTTAAACTTTTCTAATCTCATTTTTTACATATTATTTAAACAACAATCTTCACACACAATAAAAATTTTCAATATAATAAAATACTAACATTCGGAATTTTTCCATTTATCCAGAATTGACTGGCAGTGTTTATTTTTATGTATACCACATATTGCGTTCTCGTATTAACGCATTACTTTAATAAGTTTTTTTTGACATGAGTATTTTGCGAGTTTTTCTTCAGTCTTTCACACAACATAATGAAAGTTTGCGACTTATTATTATAATTATCATTATTTTTGATCTTTTATGTTTCTTCGTGTAACAAAATAGCAGTAAACTTATACTATATTTGGCGAGACTCCAGAATAGGTAATCACTCGGATAAGTTCCAATTCCTGGTATTCAAAGATTAAATATCCCAATCTCCCTCTATCATTTTCAATCTCATTTCTCATAGTTTAAGCATTTAAAACTACTACAAAAGTTTGTTTCCAGATAATTTTTTACACAATCTCATATCTTTGGTTTCGTATGCAATTATTTTAAAGTTGTTTATTAAACAAACATATATTTAATCACATTTTATATATGGGAGTCATTTCGGATTAATATTTCTAATAATAATAATAATAATAATAATAATAATAATAATAATAATAATAATAATAATAATTATTATTATTATTATTATTATTATTATTATTATTATTATTATTATTATTATTATTATTATTATTATTATTATTATTATTATTATTATTATTATTATTATTATTATTATTATTATTATTATTATTATTATTATTATTATTATTATTATTATTATTATTATTATTATTATTATTATTATTATTATTATTATTATTATTATTAATATTATTATTATTATTATTGACGACATTTTTAATTGAAAATTAGTCATTTATTAAAATTTTTAATCTTTTATGAATAAAATATACTTTTCTTTCAACTGAAATCTTTTATTTTCAAAATCGGTTATCGGTCTATTTTGAGTAAGAAACCATTTATTTCTTCCGAATTTTGGAAAATTTTCATCATCCCATAACACATTTGAAATGAAGCTAGAGTTTTTCATTTTATTGGAATTTTTTTCGATTTGGTTGAACGATTTTAAACTATTCAATATGTCACCTCGAGGAATAACTGTCAAATTTTTATCATCGGATGACAATTCTATTTGGTCAGCCTTGTCAATTGAAAGGTCTATATTTTGTTTCGAAATTAATGACGGTCTTGTTTCTGTAACTTTGTGTAATGAACTTTGACGAACAATACGAGAAGTAGGAGAACCAATTTTCCAACACCAGGCTTGATGGCTAAATTAAAAATTATAGCTAACAACAGAAATTATTAACTTAATCTAAATAATGATTATTACAAATAATTTTCAAATAAAAATAGAGTCAAATAATAATAATAATAATAATAATAATAATAATAATAATAATAATAATAATAATAATAATAATAATAATAATAATAATAATAATAATAATAATAGTATAAGGTGATGATTTCTTGGTAGCAACATTAATTAAATGTTAAACAATTAAATGATAGTTTAAGCCTTTTGCTGCGAATAATATATTTAATACAAATGAAAACATTTTCAACTATAAAATAGTCCTTTTCAATTTCCTGAAGTAATTAATTTTTATGCGTATGTTATGTCTCTTAAACATTTTAAACTTAGTTATGACGTGATAAAATTAAATTTTGCACTATTACTGATCACTATTAGTCTGAAGTAATGGATATCTGTTTCATTGTTATACAAAAATTCAAGACATCTTTGTATATAATTTAAGTTATTCACATTCATATTTCATAAGGTTTATATTAAAAAGTTCATTATCATAATAATAATAATAATAATAATAATAATAATAATAATAATAATAATAATAATAATAATAATAATAATAATAATAATAATAATAATAATAATAATAATAATAATAATAATAATAATAATAATAATAATAATAATAATAATAAGAAGAAGAAGAAGAAGAAGAAGAAGAAGAAGAAGAAGAAGAAGAAGAAGAAGAAGAAGAAGAAGAATGTGTAAATGGATCTCGTCAGTTTACAAATATTCTATTACATATAAAAGTAATAAATTTTTATGCATATATTATCTGTCTCTTAAACATTCTCTAGACTCAGTTATGACGTAGTAAAAATCAAGTTTGCACTATTAGTCTGAAGTAATGGATTTCTATTTCATTTTTATACATTTTCATTTAAAATGTCAAAAATGCAAGACATCTTTATATATAATTTAAGTTATTCACATTCTTATTCTATAAGGTTTATATTAAAAAGTTCATATAAAGATTCAATAAAAGAATCTCATTATTGGTAATATAGGAGTCAATTAGTATTTCAGGGAGAAAATAATTAATTCTTCCAAATTAATAAAATGATTGTAAATCAAAATTATTAAAAAATTATTATTTCTTGCTGAAATTTTTTCAAAATGCTTTAAACATAAAAATGGTTTTCGATAAAATTAATAAAAACTAGGTAAGTGATTTAACCTTTAGCAGCTCTATTTCTCGTGTATAAATATTTATCAATGATCAAAAATAATTCTTTTGTTATTAGATGATAATAGATCAATAAATTCTTGAGAAAACCCAGAAATGTTCGATAGATGAATGATGACTGGTTGTGTCACTCTTCTTATTGGTGCTTTTCTTTTCCGCAAACACTTACTCCTTGACAAATTCTTGTAAAAAAAATTTGATATCCACTTAAATGGATGAAAATCATTAAACATCTCGCATTCATTTTAAATGACCACATCATAAACAAAACTAGCAAATATCATGAACATTGTAAAAATATACTTAAAAGGTTTCGTTTCTTACGAAGATAAAATGCTTTAGAAGTATTTTATATATATGAATATCTGAAGCATCTAAAAGTGTACCAATTTTTTCAATATATTCAATTTACACAGAATTTAATACTTTGTAGCTATTTTTAATTTTTTAATTTCAATAAATCGATGTGACTTTTTATCCCAAAGCTAATATTGGCTATCTGGCACTTTATAAAGCTTCAAGAAATTTGTAGTTTTCCTTAAGAATTTATTGATCTATTGTCAGCAAATAAAAACATCATAAATAATTATTATATTGGATTTTCGTTTTTGGAATACCAGAAACTATAATTAATTTTGATCATTTTATCAATTAGTCCAGAAAACTTTACACAACTTATTTTATATATTTGCCCGTGTTGTTATTTAACCCAACTTTTAAGGATAAATTGTTATATGTACATGTTGGATAATAAAAATAATTATTAGCATTAGACTTTTTAAAATTAATTTGTTAAAAAGCCCCAACGACAATACCGCCGCTGACAAAACCTCTGCGACAATGGCGGTTGTCGAAAATTTCTAATAAATTAAAAATAAAATATAGATCTATAGTCAGAAAAGAAATGAAGGCAAAAGAAATTGAAGATGAGATCAAAATAAGAATTTAACGCTTTTGACATTTTTTTATAATTATCTTTGAAAAATTTCGAAATTCTTTTTTTAATTCTTTTAATATTTTTTTTGTTTGTAAATTGTTATTAAATCTTACTCTATTAACCAATTTTGCTGATATCCGATCACTGATCCAGGTCTACACATTCGAATCCATGCAATGGATTCACTTCCGGTAAATTTATATTGTTTCATTAAATAGCATCCTATTAGAGTTCCGGTTCTGCCGAGTCCAGCTAAAACAATTTGATATTTCTTAATTAATTCTTTATTTGTTAATTATAATGGAACTATTACTTGATCCAATAAATAACATTATAATCTTCACCATGGCAGATTCCAAATTTATATTATTCACATTTTTGACATTATGGTCATCAGAAAACATTAATAAAAATAACGAAAAATCGAAATAATAAACTAATTCAAAAGTCTTTCACTTCACTTTTAACTTTTTGAAAATCTGTGTCTATCTTTTCGTCAGTTGCATAATATATAATTTCGAAATTCAATCTGCTAAAAATAGAAAATGTGTACACCTTATGGGACTTATATATTTGTATCTAATTGGATCCATTAAAATTAGAAACAAAATTACAGTTTTAAGTAACCTTCGAGTTGGTGTATTGCCGATCTGTATAAAACCACAAAAATGCCACGTGAGTCTGATGTACAAATTGTCTGCTTATAGCAAATTCAAGTGTATCACGATCGGTTCACTTCGCCAACTATATGAAGAAACAACTGTAATCTTTTCCTCGGGAATAAAATGCTGTTTGTACAGGAAATTGGCAAGGAAAGAAATCAGAAGGAGGAAAATTTGATATATATGGCAAGGAATGATTTTAAGTGCGAATAGTTCTTTTAGTCACACTTTTAGCAATATTTGAACTGGTATGGTTATGTAATTTACTGCAAAAGATGTTATTGCATATATTTTTACAAACTTTTCTTTCAAATTTTATTAATTATAAAAAACGAGAAAATATTTTCTTAAAATTCAGTTTTAAAAGTTCTCCACAAAATATTACTGTAATTTATTTTTAAAAAATGTAAACTCGAGTAACTAACGATTAAGTTTCTTGGTTTCAGCAGATTTATAGATTTATAGAAAATCTATGATCAAAAACAGTCTTTATCGTAGAGTCAAATTATCGGCAAAGTTTACAGAAACTACCTTCCGATAATTCACTAAGAATTTACAAATAATGAAGACGAATCAACTTGTGCTGAAAACACAGAATTGTTGGGGTTAATAGGATGTATATAATAGGATGTATACGGAAAATAAGCAATAATTATAAATAGTAATTAATAAATAATAAATTTTTATAATTAGTAATTAATAAAAAGGCAATTATTAAAAACAATAATTTTTGAATTATTTAAATTTACTACTTAAGTATAAAAGGTCACCACAATAATTTATAATTTCGGACGATAATTTATAGTCGAGATGAAATAGAATCATAGAGAAAACGACAACCAGTTGAACGTAAAAATATATATATATATAAAAGTACCCTACAGCAGCCATTTTCAAAAAACAGAAACTGGTCATCATATAATTTTGATAGATCAGTTGTAACAGTTCTAGTAAGGCTTATATTAATACATTGAAATGCATCAGTTGTCTAGGGAAGCTACATTGCTCGTTTTTGATCAAACATCAGAAGGTGGGTGTTCTAGGATAACGTTAATACCAATTTCTGGGTAGTAACCGATCACGGCAAATTTCGGGTAACCCTCGTCTTTTTCCTTGCATTGTTTAGCGGTGCTGTTGATCAATTAAGATCCTGCATTCGTCGTCTTAGAAATATTTTAGGATGGTTTGTATAACCGATTTCTATCTTTTGAGTATTTGCGACGACTTTTTTGGCAACACGTTTTACTATTTTGAGTTTTGTAATAAATCCGTATTTTGTATTTATATAAATAAATAGTTGTATTCAAAAGTCGATTTATCAAACACATATTTCTTTGAGTCAGATCGAGTGAGTGTGAACCTAACAGAACTATGCTTGTTAAGATAACAATATCTTTTTGTAGAAATGTAAAATTCCAAAGATCTGCATCGTCGTCTTAGAGGATTTGAGTATACTTTTAATACTAAATAATATCTAATATATAAAGATGAAAGTTTTTTTGTTTTATTGTTACCCATAGAATTCCCCACCGTTAGACCTAGGGTGCTGAAATTTTGCATGTGACCCTCATTTGAATCGTGACAGGTCATAGGCTATGTTTCAACCCCAGGTGACCACCACTAGGGTACCCTAACCCTACTCAGGATCACCTTGATTTACTACAGTAGATACCCCAAGAAGGTGAAATTGGCAACAATGTTACAAATAAAAGTTGTAGATCATGTTAGATTTATAAAATAGGATTATTTCAACTTTTCATTTGACTCATTTTTACCGGATGGGTGCCGTTTTAAGTTTTACATTTAAATAGATATAAGTGATATATAAAATACATGTAATTTTTTTAATTAAATTTTTATGTATTTTTTAAATCATTTTTTTAAATGAATGAATTGAAATAAATTTCTTTATTTTGAATCTGTTTGCTATTTTTTAAATCGTGCAATGCCGGGTACCCCAGCTAGTTCAAAATAAAGGAAAGTTTATTTATTAACCCTTTCAAGACTTATTGTGATAATGCGTATCAAAAATGTCTGAACAGTTCTGTGATTATGTCCTGCATATAACATTATTCAAATTTTAATCACATGGAAAATTTTCTTGAAAGGGTTGTCTACAACATTACTATTTCTAATAATTTCTTAACCTAATATCAAGTAGGAAACATTATATTAAGAGAGCCCTGAAAAGAATATCACATTTCAGAGTTCTGAATTTTCCTAAGCAGAATTTTAGTAGAGAAAATGTTTTCTAAAATCTATGTAAATCGTTTCAAACATCTGACTACAAGAACGGCTTCTTTTAAGTTGGAAGTTCTTAAGGTGGTAAATGAAAAAAACAATTTGACTTTGAACTGATCTGGTCAATATGCCCGTATTTTAAAAGTGACCATTTTTGTTAAATGATTTTAATATAAATTTCCTTTATCTTTATTTCTTTCTAGATTATCGATCAATATTCTGTTTCATATTCAACACGAATTTTCGGTACTGCCCTTTATAGAAGTTATATAAACAAAACCAAAATTTGATTAATAGTCCCAAAAAATACTAAGATAAATAAAAATGAAAAAAAGATCAGAATTTATTCTAAGTTTTCATTTATTTTAATTTACGACTATAGATCAATTTTTACTTCTACGTGTCATAAATTTTCAGCACTATCTTATTCAAGTATTCTTTTCAAGTGAACTATTGGAAAAGAAATTGCCTAATTTGTGTTACATAGAAGAAAAATATTTATCTATAATCGTATTGAAAATAAAACAGATCAAAGGTGAGCTAAAATATTAAGAATTTTACTGATATTTAATTTAAATATTCTTATATGATATTTGATATTAACAATAAAAATTAACAAGAATTATAAAAGATTATAAAATTAACAAGGATTAACAAATATAACAATGGTGAGCATTTAATACAATATGAGAATAATATTCCAACCTTTACAATGGATAGCAACTGCTCCAGTGGCATTATCAACTATATGAAAGAATTTTCGTACCAACTTTTCAGACGGTACGCCACCGTCGGGGAATATTAAATCAAAGTGATCAATGCCAACTTTTGTAAATGATGACTTATCATATTCTGGAGGGTTGAGTCTTACAACAGCAGAAACTCTCCATTTGTGAAATATCGAAATATACATTTCTGGTGTATGATACAAATAACCTAATAATTAAATTTTCAATCGGGGAAAGTTTAACAGAAAAATAATAAGCTTGACTTAAATTTCAAAATAAATTTAAGTCACATTAGCATTTCATTTATTTTTTTACGGCAATATATTAAATTCACTTGAATAATGCAGTGCCGAAAATTCGTGAATATAGAAAACATCGATATATTTACTGATTTATAGTCTTCAAGCTCTTTTTAAGAAATATATCAAACATTTATTTTCCTGTATTACACAAATTTTCAGCAGTAAATAAATTTTTGATCTCTTATCGTAATGAAAGTAAATAAAATGTTAGAAGAAAAGAAATTATAGGTCAGCAAAAATAATATTTGACTGATATCACATATGCATATTAGTAAGTAGTTAGTAGCCCCCTGTAGCACGACCATCCAACGTACCCCCCTAGAAATTTTTTTTTAATTGCTGCCGGTGTCTACAGGGTATTTTTTCAAATCACACCATAGTGAAGGGGTCTCGGTGGACCATTGTAATAATAATAATAATAATAATAATAATAATAATAATAATAATAATAATAATAATAATAATAATAATAATAATAATAATAATAATAATAATAATAATAATAATAATAATAATAATAATAATAATAATAATAATAATAATAATAATAATAATAAAAGTATTAATTCAACAAACTGACATCAAGTACTTACAACTAGGTACTAACAAACACATAAAAATAATAACAATTAAAAACAAAATATCACATATTTGCTTATAAGAAGCTCTCGTTTAATTCAGGATAAGCAAATAAAAATACAATCAGTAGTTAGAAAAACTAAAAAGAATTATCATTGCAGTGGAAATAGAAAGATCATTATTCTTTAAACAAGGAAATGGAGATAAAACTAACAATGAAAATAGTATTCGCAGGTGGTAAGAATCTTCATTAAAGTGAGGAAATAGAAGCAGAACTATTAATTTATTATTCATTGAACAGATTACTCTATGAAAAAATAATAAATTAATAATGAAATTAATAAATTCAAAAGGGTGTAAAAATATTAATTGAGATAAGTGGTAGAATTATTCATTAATGAATTATGGAACTAAGGGAGGTATAATTGCTAAATGAAAAGGAAAATACACTGAGAAGTGTTAGTGATATGATGAAAGTGTATAAGAGTGGATATATATTAAGTATTAATTGAATTTATTTAACATTATTTTACTAAAAATTATCAATTGCATAAAAATATTTACTAAATTTGTCGTGCTGCCCGGGGCTACTAACTACCTACTCATATTGACTCAATGAGTACTGGAAAACAATATTACTTTATTACTTCGGCTTGTTTTTTCCAGTACTTTTCGACATACCAAATAAAACAATATAACGAATGCTTAATCCAAAGTAACATTGAAACTTTTTAAAATAATAGTTTAACCTTGAAGAAGTTGCATTCTGAAGCAAGGACCCGTGAAAGCCAAAAGTTTTTTCGGAATAATCCAATTAATGTCTCCATTTTGTATATTCTGATAATAATAATAATAATAATAATAATAATAATAATAATAATAATAATAATAATAATAATAATAATAATAATAATAATAATAATAATAATAATAATAATAATAATAATAATAATAATAATAATAATAATAATAATAATAATTATAAAAATTTAACTATGTTCCAATGTTCAAATGCTGATTTTAATTCTTTTATTCATTTTCTGCCTTTTTTTTTGATCAAAATTAAATTAAATAGAAAATTTTAAATAATTTAGAAATTTTAAATTACTGAAAACCCACAAATTTTATTTCAAAATCAGCAAAAGATTATACTGATGATTTGGAAATAAAAACGACAAATTTTTTGAACAAATATGAAGTTATTGAATTTACCTCTGTATTACACGAGGTCATTACTAGCTAAAGACAATTAGAATTAGGTTAGACATTTTGACATTCAGGAACATAATAGGATCAATGTTGATAAGATTTGAACTGATTAAAAAAATTATTTGTAATTAATAAATATGAAATCACCTGACTAGCTGAGAAGAGAATGGGAGGGAGCGAAACAATGTCAGAACACAGAAATAATATAAATGATAATGGCACTCCTGGAGCTTTCATTTGGGGATTTTACTGGAGTGAAAATGCATTAAAATCAGCTATAAAGCAATTTTTTCTGACTAATTAGGAAATTTTAATCAAAAAGTCAAAATTAACAGTAAAGTGTGATAAAAAAAGAATATTGTTTGATTGTCTATCGAAAATCTTAGAATTTAAAACATTAGGAAACGGACTTTTACACAATTTTTTTTAAAATTATCTGGATAAAAACTGGATAAAAAAAATTGACGTTCATTAATCAGTTTTCTGACTATTTGACAATTCTTAAATAAATAATGGTAAAATAACTAATAATAAGTTAACACTAGAACATACGACATTTCCTCCTTAAGTTTTATTTAAAATTTTACGATAATGTCATGATTTTTATTAAAGTTGTGTAAACAATAATATTAAAAATTATTGGAGAAAGGTACGACTTTGGTTGGAACTGTTCGCGCAAACAAAAAAGAATTGCCAAAACTTGCGAAACAAAAAAAGATAGTATATCTCGATTTTCACCTGTAATTTATAGAATAAACAATGCCGCTTTGATAATATATAAGAGTAAGCCAACGAAGAAAGTTCTTTTGTTGAGTACGAAACATAATTCAGTTAGCATTGAAAAAGATGAAAAAAAGATGCCTGAAACTATAAAATTTTATAACAATACTAAATTCGAGTAGATGTTACCGATCAAATAGCCAGGAAGTATAGTGTAAAGTTAGGATCTCGAAGATGGCCTCTGCAAATATTCTTCAATTTCTCGACTTACCTACAATAAATGCATGAATTTTATGCAAAGAAACAACTGGAGAAAATTTATCAAGAAAAGATTTCTTGTTTCAATTAACAGAAGAACTTTGAGGAAAGTATGAAGACTCATCGGTACTAGAACAACCTCTTGAAGAGTCCTGAAAATTTGAACATACGAAAAACGTGTCAAATAGGTTTATGCAATGAGAATAAATCCGCAAATATCTGTGCTCGTTGCCAAAAATATGTTTGTGGCAAATGTACTTTTAAAAAAATTTTGATATGTAAAAATTGTCATAAATAAAATGAAACCTAAATACAAAATAAATTTTACTATTTATGTTATGAAATTACAATATTTGAATGAAATATATTTTATTTTCTTTAAGTTAAATTATCTTATGAATTTCTAGTTTTATTTCTTGAATTCTATTATTTTGTTTAATCAAACAAACAAACCGGTGATTTTGAGCGGTTGGTAGAAATAGTTATATGATAAATCTTCGAAGTTCTAGTGTTCAAAATTTAACCGTCAAGTACTCGCATTTGGTATTATTATAAACTCGCTAATATATTTTTATTTAAAAATTCAAATATCTTCTTTCGCCTAGTAACTGATTTTTACATTGTTTTAAACAAGTAACATGTTTAAGAGCTCGGCGTTTAAAATATAATAATAAAAAGCAAATTACTACGCTATTTGACGCTTGGCACGAAAATAATTTACTTAAAATATGATGTCATTCACTTTTTCCCCTTTACTCGATAGAAATATTTTATAATGTTCTGTTATAATTTGTAATTATACTGAATAATTGACACTTTCGTAATATCTTTACTCGTGTTGAATAATAATCTCCCCATCTAGAAAATTGTTTTTATTTTATCCATTGAAAATATTATCATATTTAATAATTATTTTTAAAATATTCTGAAATTAATAATATTTTATCCATTGGAATATAGAGTAGACAAAATACGTCATGATTTTTAAGGGGAGTAGTCGAGGATTAAAGTTTGATAACTAAAATTTACTTACATCATAATGTTCATATTCGACGAGATTAAACAGCCTCAGTTTAAATATTTTGGTACATAAAGCCTGAAATAAAATTTCTTAATGAAAATGTAAATTATTAAAAATAAGAAAAACAATTTAATTATTTTCATTCTGCCAAAGATCAAAAATTAATTTTTGCAATACAAAGATTCCGGTTGTTTAATCGGATTAAATCAAAATAAAACCCGCCATCAGCCAATGAGGTCATGACCTCGCGTAATTGGCGGGAAAAACATATATAAAGACTGCTCCAACAGAAACAACACACTTTTTTACCTACTGTTTATGAATTAAAAATATTGTTTCATTTATGCAATTTTGTTAATTTGAACAGGTATATTTTAGTTTTCTGTTTTGTAAAATTTAGTAATTTTTACGTGTCACTGTATCAATTCTTACATTAAATGGTACTTCCGTGCTATCTTACCCCCAAAAATTAAATTAAAAAAGAACACATATAATTATTATATTTATTTTCTAAATCACAGTTACAAACTCAGCAAATGTTTGTAAAGAGTTTGTAAATGGTCATCCAGGTGGCCAGAAAACCACAATGTCGTTGAGAATAGTGTCAGACACATCGGCACTGTTGCTTAGAACACGTTTGCGCCACATAAACTCGCATAATCACATAAATCACAGATAGCCTTAATAAATTCATGTTCAATAATCTTCAATAACGTCATCAATAATGTATTCTCTCATTTTTTATATTGTTATTTCAATTGTATTTTATAATAATAATTTTTGGGGGTAAGATAACACGGAAGTACCCATTAAATACATTTTCCTTATTTTTTTTGTTATATTATTCAATTTGAATTAAGTTAATTATTTGAATCTATTTTCTAACTAAAGAAAACCTTTTGAGTATCCAAATCTTTAGATGGAGTAACCAACAGGTTATTGGATGAACATGCGGGAATGCCTTGAGCAGTTCCTCTTTCGGGTTCAGAATTGAGTCGAGTGGGGTATAAATTAAAGCCCTTTGGTAGACTAGCCTGTAGGAATTTAATTTAATTCTGGCGGGTTATGTCTTCATTTGAAAGCTGTAGCACGGTTTGAAGCTTTCAATGTTCGGAATCCGGGGGAACAGATAGAGGACGGGTCTGTTCACCTGAGGCCCAAACAATGGAGGTGGATAACCCGAGAGGTTAGAAAACCTGGATGACTGGCAGTTCGGCCATGCGGGGGACACCAAGCGGTTAATCCTACTAGAATCTTTGTGTCACTAGTGTGATCTGGATTCTAGTACGAGTTAGGAGAAAATAAAATTAAGCCCACATCTTTTATTAAAAATTAAGGAAAAAATCTGTCTCGGGGAACTAATTCAAGTGTTCTTTACTTTTAAATATTTGCTCTTCCCTTGTAATCATTTTGAAATTTTAAATTTTTAGACACATTCTATATACGTGGCTAATATATATATATATATTAGCCACGTATATAGAATGTGGCTAAAAATTTAAAATTTCAAAATGATTACAAGGGAAGAGCAAATATTTAAAAGTAAAGAACACTTGAATTAAACAAAGTAAAAACCGATCGCTAGAGTGAATTGACCAAAACCTTAAAATTATCAACAAAACCTGTAATAATGTGATATTAAAAGGTATTCATATTTAATTTCAGTTTTAAAGATATTAGAAGATATGCGAGCCGATCGCGAGGAAGCGACGCGACTAGTAGAAGTGCTTCATAACTGAGTGGAGGCACTCAAGGAACAAGTGCAGAAGAAGGAAGGAACTTGGTTTTGTCTCGAGTCCATGCGGAAACTTCTCCAACAACTCGAGACGCAACAGTTACAAGCGGCGCAGGACAGGCTGGAAATATGAACCCTGAAGGTCCAGCCTAGGCAGCAAGGGGCTCGAGAGCACCAGGGCATTATTGAACAACACCTGATGGAACAAATATTTACGGAGCCGAATGCCCAATCCACCTCAAATTATCTTACGACTATCAAATCAAAGAAAATACGAAACTTAATAACACGGGAGAGCTCGAACGCATCCGCCGACGTGCATGTAAGGAATTTCGAATCCCGAGACACCCAACACGTGTCTGATAGTCACTTTAGTGCTGTACATATACATTAATAAACTTGTGTGTAGTTCATTTTCATTTACGATTCAAGTGCATTTGAGAACGATTTTCCAGTAGAGTAACACATCGTGGCATGAGGGACAAGCCATAAGGGAATAGATCTACCCAGGTTCGCGTGATTGTAACATACCATAAAGGGACCTAACTGAAGTCAGGCACAGGCCTTCTATCGGCAGCCCGCGAACACATTAGAATGCTCGGCGATTATAATGTACAGAGGTACGACACACTATCAACGTTGATCACTCAAAGGGTGTCGGTTGGTCAAATAAATCATTGTATCTTGGGTTGCGTCGGAAACCACACGTGCGGATAAAATGTGGATTAACTGCGACCCACTACAACAAAGTGCAAACAATCATAAAAAGATACAATAAAAGAAAACAAATATATATTACAAAGTTTATTCTTCATCACATATTTGCTTATAATAAGCTCTTCCTAATTCATCCAGTAAAATATGAACTGTTTCTTTCTTCTTATAATCTTGACAGCATCCACATTGATATGAACATGTGATATTTGTGGTTCACTGCAAACCCTACTGTCTTCTAAATACTTCAAACCAGATCCTTGTATTTTACACCAAATGATCGTGCTGCTAAGAGTCAATACCTACCTACTAATATAATCTTCTAACAATGGTTAAAACATCAAAATACAGATTTCACTACAAAATTTATTGGTCTCCGAAGTGAATTTTTTGCATAAAAAAGTTTATTATAAAAATATTTTTATATCAGTAATTAATTATGTTTTAAAAAATTATTATGAACTTTACTCTTTATTATATTTGTGTCAATTAATAAGTTCATAAGTTGGAGGGTGCTTGATGATGTTTGACATTTAAATTATAATGACAGAAAGATTATTACTATTTATAATTTTTATTTTGAAAAGAATATTAATAAATAAAGTAACTTACTCTATCAAATCCTCGTAAACAATTTATTAATGATAAATAAAATGATGATCTTCCTATTGCAGCATCTCTAAAATAATGATAACAAAAATATAAATATACAAATAATAGTAGTAATAATAATAATCGGTCATTGCATAATTACGCCACGCCAAAAATTTCCATTTTTGGCCAACTCATCCGCCGTCACATTTTCTTAGACTCAACCACCCACCTTGACGTCATTTTATTCTTCACGAAAACGAAGTGCCATATTACAATACCAATTACAAATTTACAGACAGTTGAAACAGTTGCATGTATGCATTCCTGTTGGAATATGTTGGAAACTGTCCTCTAGCCTGACAGGAAGCTTGCTGTGGCAGCTTTGTTAGGCATATTCGTCTAGTCAACGATTCAGCATCACCGTAGAAGAGAAGATTATAGCAATTATAACTATTTGGGTCTAACTGCTATATTAAAAAATACAATTAGCGTGACGTCATGTTCAGCTCAAGTAAACCACCCACCACTTCACGTTTCGTCAAGTTTTCAAGGAAACGAGCATGGCATAATTATGCAACAACCCATAATAATAATAATAATAATAATAATAATAATAATAATAATAATAATAATAATAATAATAATAATAATAATAATAATAATAATAATAATAATAATAATAATAATAATAATAATAATAATAATAATAATAATAATAATAATAATAATGATAATACCTAAATGAAATATATCGATAATTGTTCTGTGATAATAATTTAAAGGTTTCTTGAGGAGTCATTTTTAAATATGCAATCTAAATATAAATATTTGTTGACTATATCAAATTTTTAATTACTAATATTAATATTATTAATAAATGATATTTGCATTTCCTTCTCGTTATTTTAAAGTTCAACAGTTTCGGTTTCTTCAGAGGGTTGGAGTTCTGTAGGAACGTATGATACTTCATTAACCATGATTGAACTCAAATTAGGTTTTGAAGATTTGCATGTTGATTTATTTTTTGGAAAAAAGAAAATTAAAACTATTTAAAAAATAATTCAAAATAATTATATAAAATAAAATTATTTTAATATTATTTTAATATTATTTTAAAATTATTTAAAATTATTTTAATAATAATTTTAATAATAAATTATTTTTATTTTATGGTAATTATTATTTATAAATTTAGATGCTATCAGCAAATTTCGTTTTATTTAGAATACAGATTTCACAAATGATCGAATGGAGGTGGCTTTATGATTTGATGGTTCATTGAATTAGGTGATTTCACAATAATCAAAAGAAATGAACATAATAATAAGCTTTAGAAGTACTGCTTCGATGTAAAAATAAGATTCCCATAAAAAATAAATCAAATAAAAAATAATTGTATTTATCAACATGTCAATGCAAAGTCACACATAGCAAATATTATTAGAGATATGGGGATTTAGGTGGATATTTCGATCGAAAATATATATAAAAAGTGATCCATGACACCATTCATGATTACCTTGAATTTCAAACAAAGAAAATTTACGAGCTTAACATACCAGATTTCTATTAAAAGTATATTGAATGCTACTTAATTGCTACACAATTACAATATTCGTCGATTATAAATAGAAAAATGTGTATAATACTAAAAGAATGCGCGCAATTACATTATTAGCAGTCAAAAGCACGGAGCAAATAAACAAAAAAGTTGTAATTATCGGTAACATTCACAATTGGTCTGATTATTAGAACAATTGAAACAATCAGCAATCAGCCGCCCATCTGGTGCCGATTGTTCAAAACCAGAAATTCAGAATACTCACCGAATTCAAATCCAAAAACAACAAACATTTCAATATGATTATTTATGTCAACAATTTCAAAATAAAATACAAAAACACATGTCCTGTTTTTCTTATAAATATGGTTGAACAATGACAATCGGTAGACAATCGGTAGACAATCGGTAGACAATCGGTAGACAATCGGTAGACAATCGGTAGACAATCGGTAGACAATCGGTAGACAATCGGTAGACAATCGGTAGACAATCGGTAGACAATCGGTAGACAATCGGTAGACAATCAGTATCGGACCCACAATCAGTACCATTGATAATCTGGACAATTGGGAAAAAGTACAACTGGTCAAACTCTAGTAAAACACTGAAATATATCTACATCTAACTATGTTTGTTTGCTACTATTAATATCTACTATTAATAAAATTAATCATAAAAGAACTTAGGTGAGTGTGACATACAAATTGTTTACTTATAGAAGATTCAATAAATATAAATATTGGGAAAAAGTTGCTTTCATAAAATTTCAATTAATAAGTTGCTCTTTTTCTTATACAAACTAAAGATAATTCTATATTACTTACTAAGAAACATCCCATTAGGAAAGCTGAATTGACCTTTCTCCTTGAATTGGTTGAAGTAACATGAATAATTCTCCTTGACGTGTTTTGGTATAACTGGTTAAATTTCATATTATTTTAAAGAAATTTGTGATTTACCTTAAATTTTTTGTTCATATTTTGGCAATATCTATAAACGCAACCGAGATTGAGTGGACCGAAGTCTCCATAATAACTGGATGTGATTAAAATTTATATAATAACTTCATTTATAACAATAAGTCTTATACCCTTTGTAAATGTAATCAAAATCAACATTAACCAGTACTAAATCCGGTTGCGGCTGAACTACGGTATCAGTTGACAAAAAATATATTTTCTTTTTGATTATTTCACAGGCATTTAGAAACATTGTTGTTAAATTGCCAACATACGTTGATAAATCAAAAAACGATCGTGAAAATATGTCAATCTAACAATCGTTTAAAACTATTTATTTAAAAATCTTGTTGAATTTCATAAATCGCCTGAAATTTCATAAATGTAACCCATACAACGCCGAAACTCTTTTTGTAATTTATCTATATTAATTTTTTATATACTCGCCATTTAGAATGCAATAATAACTAAATTTTATAATACCTCATTTCCAATAAATCTGCTATAAGTAGAAAAAATGAGTACATTACCCGATGTATACACATATAAATAATAGGACCATACAGTCAGAATCACAGAATGAATTAGAAATACATCTAAATCTATTCATACATCAAAATAAATGAAAGTGTACATTATTTTGAGTTGGAGTATTTTCTTTACAATTACATATAATATCACGAGTTCTTTAAAAGTCTTTAACTTTTATCCAATCTTCCCTTCCTACTATAATTCTATTTACAGCTTTACCTTTTACCAATCACTATTTGTTTCGTAATGTCAAAATTCTGTACTTTGACTTTTGTAAAATTAATGTAGACACAGAATTATGAGCAACGCAATTAAATAATAAAATTTAATACAAAAATAAAGGTGAAGTCCAAAAATAAATTTTAAAATTTTAAAAATTAAAGACTAATATTTTACCCAGGAAATAGATATAAGGGAGTAGCAAATGATTAGTCGAGTATGAATTTAATATGTTGAGTTTTTATTTGTAAGTCGGTCCTCTCTCTGACTCCTCGTGTCCTTATTTTACCAAATCAATGAAAACTCAACACAGAATAACTTTATTTGCTTTTTATCACAATTACAATTTGTCACTATTTGCACCTTTCTCTCAATTTAAATTTGGTTCGCTAAGGTAAGAAACCCAAGGGGTAATTACCTTTTCTTGTACGATTCTAGCTTCTTTATAATTCCCAAATTTCCTCTTTTGACTTGTCCTTGCTGGATTTTCTGTTTAGCTTTTTCCTTTTTCTCTTCGACCAAATGGCGGCTTGCTCATTTCTAAGCTCTCCTTTTATACTGTGTCTAAGAGGCCAATTATCTAGCAAAATGAAATTAATTGTTTCCCCGGGCACCCTAAGTAAATTTTGAACGGTTCGACAATTATTTTAATTTATTTACCCTCTAATTATTATTCGAATTGTTATTCCCTTATCTGGTGTCTCGGGTCTCACTGCGCATCGGGTTTTCTTCGGTGCTCGGGTTTCCCATGGGCTCGGGCTTTCCATTACAGATTAATTAATTTTAATTAATTTGTTTTTCCTTATTAACTTTTTCTATGGTCACCCCATTACATTTTTATTATGCTTTCTAACCTCGTCTAACAATTTGGCATTCAACCATACCCGATATCCCCGTTCAATATTGATTTTTAATTTTTATTAAATTTTAATTAATTTTGTACTTAAATTGATTTTACCAATTTTTGTTCTGTTTTCTGGTACCCTGTGAAATTTATTTTATTTTTGCTCTAACCCCAACAAATAATATAAAATCGATTGGGGATCCCTAGACAAAGTTATTTAAAAAATACAAACTATTTAATTAATTAATTAAAAAAAAGTATTTAAATCGGTTAAGATATTCCCGATACATCGTGAGCCAGAAATTTATTTTCAAATCAAGTGACGAGTAGACAGCCCTATATAAAAACGCAAAACTTAGCAAAGCTACCATAATGGTTGAATACAGAAAGTAAACTAAAAGTTAAAGTGAAAAGTGAAGGTGTCCTAAAAAAGTGATAGCAATTTTTATTAAAGTTTAATCAGATACATGTTTATGCTTGAGGGGGTTTCCTATCAGGTTACTTGCTCCTACTACCAAACAAAGTTAGATTGTATCTGTGAAAATTTGAAAAAATTTTCATTTGTGGTAATTGTTTGGTATTTTGTGCAAGTCGGTGTCACAGTATGACTCCTTGGTGTCCTTCAATTAAGTAAAATCGAACAACGCAACATAATAATATTTATTCGAAATTATAACAACTATACTTTTTTTCTATTACACACTTTAATGAAACAATATCCATTCACACAAGTTTAAACAACTCTTTTTACTCTGCACACTTTTCAATTTCAACCTGAATCCCGTGGAGGGATTAATCTTCCAATGGTAGATGCCCTTTTCTGGTACACTGGATTCAAAACGAATTATTTAGTACTAAGTTAAATTCGCCTTTGACTTCTTTCGATATACTATAATTTTTCTTTCTTCGACCTACTGGCAATTATGTTTACTTTCCGGTTGTTTTCATACCGGCCTCGTAATTTTATTATCTCCTTATCAAATTACTTTGGATACTTTCCCCCGGGCTTCCTCTTACCGACCTAATTGGTTTGGGCAATTTATTAATTTTTTTGATAGTTTGCTACAATTTAATTACTCGTCGGCTAATTCGATTGCCTCTACTTAATTTGATTGATCATTCGGGTTCTATCACACTGCTTGGGTTTTCCATTAGCTAATTAATTTTTTAATTAATTTTAGTTTTTTATAATTATTTCCTTCCAATTGACTTTATTTTTATTATATTTAAACTCATCTCATTGTTCGGCATCCGCCCATACCAGTTTCCCCGGAAAATATTCATTTTTAATTTTTTTTGATTTATAATTAATATTTTTGAACTTTAAATTATTATTGTGAGTTTGATGTTTTTATTGATTTTCACCTCGTTTTTGTGCCTGTCTCGTCGAACCTACATAATAATAAAAGTTTGTGTTAATTTCATATTCGAATGGATAACATGTGAAGTTAAATTATAGCTCTATCCTGCCGAACAATAATTACAATAAAACAGTTCAATAATCTAACTAATGACTTTACCCAAAACAATTTCTTTCTTTCGATCTCCCTGACTGTAATCTAAATATGAAATAATTAACGACCCCTATATTGTTCTAGTATTAATATTTCGTTCGTTCTCATCTATTAACTTGTTAATATAATGATTCCACAGAAACTAATTTACTAACCTCTCTATTTATCCAAATTAGGTTTTCCTTAATTTATTAATCAATTGACAACTTTATATTTTGCACAAATTTGGGCTTTCCACTTTTGATGTATTTGGGATATGGAATACACTATTTATTGAGTCTACTGTATATGATTAGTGTTTTTTAACTTGGTTTTTGACACATTTAAACAAAAATATACTTACAGTTGTCATGTTGAATTGTATTTGTAAACGAAATAGTACAATATTTTGATATATAATAATTAATAGCATTCAAAAATATCTTTATTTAATAGCAAAATTTTTTATATAAACACAATCAACATGGAAAAAATGAATATATCAATTCAAAGTTAAATAAGATAGACTTCATTTCTTTGCCTTCAATTCATTATTAATTGTTTACGAATAAACACAAAATTACAAAACAAAACACAAGCAACAAGAATGCTGATCGCGCTTACGCCGATGTCTGCAACAATGAGGACTTTGATTTGAGTGCTTTTTCCCATGTTAGTAAACGTATAAAATCCAATGAATAGAAAATAAATTGCCGCACAAAAATTCAAAAGTAGCATATGCAACTTGATAAATCCTTTCCCAAAATGATTAAAAAAAATAAAATTCTCAAACCCGACAACAAGAAGAACCGTACCGCCAACAATTGAATGGATCCAACCAGCATTTCTGTATTCTGTAATAGCTTTGATCTTCATTATAAAAAGTATCCATTGACTAACGGCCAACCAAACTAATGACATCATAATCAAAAATATTCCAATTCCATAATTTATTCTTTTGTATTTTTCTTTTTTAAGATTTAATTCATCATTTGAATTTATTAATTGCTCATATGAAATTTGGTTATGGATATCCATTTTGTAAATCAATCAATAACTCCAACAAAAAGATAAATTATAGAAACTAGATAGATTTATATTTTTGCTTCAACAATGACTAATGCGATAACTTTGAAAATACAAAAAACAATAATTGAACTAAGAAAATAAAAATTTGTTAAAAACACTAACCTAAATTACAATGTAACAATGAGACAGCGGTAGTGTACAGCATAGCCGCATACGATTAAATTCATTTAACTTCTGTAATGGATAAATCTTATTAATGTTCTCTTGATAACCGAGCATTCAAATCATTAATTAACCTTGAAATTAACTCGGTTTTCTTTGTGTTTAAATTTAGTAAATAAAATTGTTGGTTTTAAGAAATGTTTTATTTGAAATTAATTTATTATTACTTATTTCCAATATATTTTTGATTTGAATAAAATTTATTGTTTCATAATATGCAAACTTCATTGTTTGTTTATAAATAAGCATTTTAATTTTTTATTTTAACACGTTAGTTGCCTTGTTTGATGCCAACAAGTTTTGTTGATACCATGAAAGTTATATCCAGTTGACCATATCATAACTTTGTATTATATTTTGAAAGTTTATAATATCATTGTTATACTTTGTTATTTATTGTTACACGAAGGTGTTGGTGAAATATGAAATTTATAATTATTGACCGGACTCCGAAGCGTGCCTCGACAACACAATAAAAACCTTTATTGATCAATACAATTGATTACCAATTTATAATGAAACAAAACGATTTAATATTTCACCAGTGACTATGGGGTACTTATTACAACACTCTGAGAAGAATAATTGATGACCGTGTTGTTAGTTCTGATTTCCACAATAGGTATAATGAATTTAGTTATTTCCTTTTGGTACTTCCGTGTTATCTTACCCCCAAAAATTAAATTATAAAATACAATTAAAATAACAATATAAAAAATGAGAGAATACATTATTGATGACGTTTTTGAACATTATTGAACATGAATTTATTAAGGCTATCTGTGATTTATGTGATTATGTGAGTTTATGTGGCGCAAACGTGTTCTAAGCAACAGTGCCGATGTGTCTGACACTATTCTCAACGACATTGTGGTTTTCTGGCCACCTGGATGACCATTTACAAACTCTTTACAAACATTTGCTGAGTTTGTAACTGTGATTTAGAAAATAAATATAATAATTATGTGTTCTTTTTTAATTTAATTTTTGGGGGTAAGATAACACGGTAGTACCTTCCTTTTCCTTAATCGTAACAAATAACTTTAGTAACTGGTTAAAATTACTTTCAATTTGAAAATGTCCAATTATTTATTATTAATTTTATTGATTCTGTTTTTACAAATTAATTTCAATAATTGACTACATACAATATTTTTAGTCTCTTGTTCATCAAAAAAGATTGGCTCTTTTGGCATAAAAACAGCAAAAGATATGATTGTGAATGATCAGAAAGTTCTCTCAACTTTGAAAATATATAGTGAATGAAGTTGGAAAACTGTTACCTAGTGCATAAAAGGTTTTTAAACCAGAAAGACCTACACCAAAACTACCAAACCAACAACCACATAAATGATGAAAGTCTCTTATAAACAAAAGATGGAAAAGCCACGGCCTTTAAAACTATGTTTGAAGATTATTGAATTATGTGTATTCGATCGTCCATCATTTCAAGTAGTAATAGAGCATGGTACATTTGAAGATGTGTTTCCCATGAATTCAATTATCGAATCTAGAAATTATATTGCATTTTATATCTGTTCAGATAGAATATTTGAATTTGATTGACACACGATTAAATATTCAATTGAAAATTGTGGATAAAGACAATAACGAAGGTGGAAACAATCAGAGCTGGTGTAACCGTTTGTGGCACCCTGGACAAGAAATTTTTTTTGACGCCCAATTTATTAAATTCTTTTAGAATTTATAGAAATAGCAATAAAGCATAATTAACAATTTTTTTGATTTATTAAAAAAATGTAACATAAAAATTAATTTTTCTAACTTTGAGTGCAGCAAACTTACCAATATTATCATCATAATTGATTTTTTTTACTTTTTCTTTTCTATAGATAATATTGCTAGACCAAAAAGCCTTTCTTGGCTCATAGAGGAACGCAAGTAATTTTTAATTCATTTCAACTAGTTCATCTAGTTTGATCATATCAAAATAATTTTTTAACATCATAAATTTTTCAAGATCTTCACCAATTGAGTACATATTTAGTTTCAGAATATCCTACAGAAATTCGGAAATCCATAAACTGATAGTGGTTGCCATGTTAAATAATTCAACTAAGGGTAAATTACAAATTTAAAAACTTTTCAAAATATAAATAACATGTAAATAATATAAATAATTTTTAGTACCTAGGTAGTCATGTCAAATAAAATTTGATTAGATGTGTTTTGATGAGGTTTGGGAGTCTAGATTTAGACGTTAAAGCATTTCCTACTCAAAATTAGTGAAAACTATGAATGTAACATTTAGGTTGAGATTAACAAACGCACACATCTATTTGAAACCTGTGAACCTTGATACACCATTGATGGCCTTATCAGAGTTCTGAAGGAAATCCTATACATTTGATTTAAATAGTAACATTATCTTCAAAGTTTATGTTCTAACATAGATTTGTAGAAATAAAATTAGCACTATATAATTATATGAAAATCAATAATAAAGACATAGAAGAAATTTGTTACTTGAATAGAGGTAAATGATGTGAAAAAGGTAAAACATTTTAAAATTCAAAATTCTATTTCTTTATTTTTAGATGATCCTTCTTTACTTTAGTTTACTTACTCTTTTTGTCTAATTTTGCAATTCATACTTGCTGCTATTTTTGCGGATATTCAAAAACTATTTAGAAATTGTTGGTGTTTTTGTCAAAAACAACTTTAAATTTGATCACCATTTAAAATTAAAATTTTTAAAAGGATTTCTTTATCTGATATCAGAGTTTTCCAAAATAGAGCGCCAAAAAAAATTCATTGACTGTGAAAATAAGATTAATCCTTTTGGGACGGTATTCAAAAAATTGTTTAAAAATACAGTTTCTATAATAATTTTAATGTGTGGTATATGTTAAGATAAAAATCATAAATAAAATAATTAAAAAAATAGGGGGATGTGATACCTATGTGTTCCAACCGTACCGAAAGGGTTAAACTAATTTTATTTTATGAAATAAGTATACTTCAAAAAATTATTTTGGAATCTGGGCGTGTGAGCATAAAATTTGGATATAATTATCATATAAATTCATTAGAAGCACAAAAACATAAATAATTCGAATTACTAAAGTTTTAATGTAATTTAGTTAATTATTGCATAATAAGAAAATCTGTCAGTTCTTTAAATTCATAAGAACAGTCATATTTAGTTTACTTTTCAAATTACAAAATTGAAATAAATTATTTATGGAAATTACTATTAAATAATTGCTAATGGATGACATATTAAATATCACAGATGGTTATTATTTTATAAATGTATTATAAAGTAATCATTTGTAATTAGATGATATATCTGATTTTTTGGACATCCCTAATGATGACGAAATATTCAGGGAAATTGATTCACTAGAATTTACTAACGAAATAGAAAATGATTTAATATACGAATATGAAATAGAAAAGCAGTTATCGAATGGAGATACTTATAAGCAGTACACTGATCTCTATCACAGCCATGAAAATAATGTTAATTATTCCAATAATAATGTATATGGAAATAATTTTGGAAATACAACACCTAATTGTATAAATGTGGCGCAAAATAAAGTTCATGACGTAAGTTATTTTATATAATGTCCAAATTTACCAAATCTTGATAATTTATACCACCAACTTTTAATAATTGAAATTTTTATAATGATAAAATATAATCGAATCTCAATTAAAAAAATTTTTTTTCACCGTTGTCAAATTGTACATATTTAATTATTATTTTAATTTTTATTTAGTAAATTCCTTTTCTATCATTAATATATCCAGTATTGATATTTCAATAAAAATCAAGAAATTTTGTACAATACTAAAGGCTTTAGGAAAATTTTAAAATAAAGATATAATTTATTACATCTTTTTATAGCCGAATCCTGCTAAGCTGTTTGGAATACCTCACTTACCTCTTCGTCACTTACCAAATTGATGATTTTTCCATCAATCGTTTCAATGGACAAAATGAGGGCAATTTAAAAAATTCCATTAACACAAATTTAGTCTCTTCTTAAAATGAAAGATTTAAATCAATACACCCATATATCTCGGCCTTTAAATATGGCAATTATTCGATATACGGGCCAAAATGTTTCGATGTTACGGCCCTGATGTTTTATTACCTGGAATACCAAGCTCACGCACGGTCTCATATACATTTTACTGCTTTAATCTTCAGTGTAGTCACTAGTACTATTAGTAGACGTGTTTATTCTCGTTTGTTTTCTGTTTGTGTTTTTACAACTTATAACTTCATTAAAACCCGTTTTCAAGTCAAAATGTGTCCAAAACGTTCATGGAATTCAGAGACTGATTAAAAATAAAAAGAGAAGTCATAAAGTTGTCACGCTGGAGACTAAACTAGCAGTTTTACATCGCATTCAAGCTGGTGAGAAAATTGTCCAAATTTGTAAGTCACTTGGACTGGCGAAATCTACCTTTCAAACTATTCGTGATAACAAACAAAAAATTGAAGCACATTCACAATCTGTTGCGCCTTTAAGTGTCTCAAATTTAAATCGGCATTGTGGAAAGAATAGAAAAATTATTGATTATATCGATCGAAGAAAATAATCGGCTTTTCGCTTTGCGGCCAACTTTCACGGGACGTATCTAGGCCTCTCACAAGTACAAAGTTGCCGAAAGGAAATTTTTTAATTTTTAAAAATTAAAATTTTATTAATTCCAATAAATTACTTTTTTGGTTTATTTAACCAAAAATGGACATTATAAATCAATACTGCGTAATTTGAAATGAAAATTTTGCAGTCTTAAAAATAATTTAGAAAAATCAATTGTTTCTTCCAATTTATTATTAAATTACAATTTTCAATTTCTTTAGGATAGCCGGGAATTTTATGCACAGGCTCTATTTGTTATTGAATACAGAATAATTACTAATTTTGGCATTTTTCTCTCTACTTTTAGCAATTTCGGAAAATTCTTTGGATTCTATAGGTATTTTAACACGATAGACTTGTTTAAATATTGCCAACTATTAATTATGTTTAATATGAAACGGATGTTGCTTACAAATCCTATTATATCAATTACTTTCTATCTTCACAACTGACTGAACAATTCTATCGGCTGTTACATAGCAAGAACATTGAATGTTTCAAACATAATTTGACACATACACAATCAAAATCAAACCACTCGGCGTGTGACAAAGTCATTGTTCGCACACAGGCACGAGTAGTCAGAATTAACCAGATTCTATCAACCTTAAAACCATAACAATAAACCATAACCCTAACTAACAATGATTCTATCAACCCTAATTCAAACCTTAAAATCAACATTATTTTCTACTGAGATATCACCATGTTCCTGTGTAACCGAATTAGAAACTAAAACAGCATTTTCATTTAAGGTTTTGTTATCTTTATCACGGATGTCGGTTTCATCATCAGAAAGTTGTTTTGGACATATTATTGATTTTATACCAGTACTTTTTATATCAGTACTTTTCTAACTAGTAGAGACCACACGGAAAAAAGAAAAAAATTCCAAATTTTATTAAAAAAAAATAACATTATTCAACACAATTTTTTGGAAGGTCTTATATTTGTGATATATAAGTCGAATAACACTTGTTGCATTTGAATTTATAAATGACATTTTCCTCCAGCACCACAATGCATAGTCTGGTATTTTAAACTTATTGTAGTGAAAACGATGCTAACAGAGTTATTAATTCTTGAATACCGCCGTCTGGGTTTTTAACACCCAGTGTGTTTTATAAATACAATATTTTCATCTCATCCACCTGCCATATTCAAATTTATAGTAGGAATTTTGATCAATGAAAGTGACATTAGTATAATTTAGTTTTTTATGTAAGGGAAAATGCATTTTTTTAGCTCTGTGTGTCGAACAGCCACAATGATACTAGTTTGGCAAACTTTGTCACCGAGTGTTATGACTGTAGTTAAGAGAACAGGACCTTATGAAATATATTCTATTTATTTTTCTTTAACCTTATAACAAAGTATATACGAGTTTTGTAATTTTCCAAATGCATAGGTACTTGAACAAAATGAATACAATTGATTTGTGATCTAGTTCCAAGCGCTATGACCTCCGGTGATATTGATAGAATTTAAAATATTCTTAATGTTAAAAAAGAAAAATGCACGAATGATATTTTCGATGTGAGAAAGATAAGTAAGAAAGATTAAAAGTCTAACTATTTTGTGATATTTAAGTATGTCAGAAATATTCAAATCTTTATTGTTATAATAATCAATACAAAATATCTGTCTGATTTGAGGTTTTAGAGACTTTGTCGAATTAACATGTGGATGCACTACATATTTTGTTTATAGTTTAATCAAATATCAGAAATTCCGGATTGTTAGAGTTCCCATCATTTAAAACAACAAAAATATATGCTGGGTGTTTGACATCTAGCGACATGAATCTTGTTTGTAAATTAGGCAACCGTACTAAAGGGAATTAGAAAACAAAATAATTAATTTAAAAAAATTAGGATACAAAAAGTAAATTTAACACATTTTTAGAATGCCGAACAAAAGTTGATGATTATTAGAGAATTACTGGATTCCAATATTCATGATTCTACAAATGGAATCATGTCAGCATTACAGAATAACACCCATAGAGGTAATAGCACCAAACCATTGATTAATACAAATTCTCCACATGAAAATTCAAAAACCAATAATCATCGAAATATCACATCGAAACCCCCTCCAATACTACCTGCCATGAACAATTCATCTTCTTCCAATATATTGAAAACTCCAACACTAGCAGCTACATTGATAGGTTAGCAATTCAATGTATTATTTATCTTTATATTAACCCAATCAAATTTGAGATAATTAAATTACGTATAAATATATAATTCAGGAATGCAGCCATCAAAAATGACAACGAATACCTTAGATAATCATAGTGGTAATACAGGAGGTCGAGTGGTTCGACGGAATTCTCACAATGCTATTGAGAAACGATACCGATTAAGTATCAATGATAAAATAGACGAACTGCGCCATATGCTTTTTCTAGGCGATGATTCCAAAGTACTTTTATATTTTAATATGTCAATTCGATTATTCAAATAATCCATGGTAAATTTCATAACAAATGGAGTGAAATAAAAATGATCATCCTGGTTATTAGAATTGGAATTACAAGATGGTCAGAGTGTAAAAATTATTATTCATAATTCTAACAAATGATTTAAAAAAATGGATAAAAACTGTGTCTATTTGTTATATGTCCAATATATGGCTCGCATTTCCAGAGATGCTGGTTCCTAGACTATCAATCAATATTCTGTTAATTATTTCATTAAAATAACACAAAATTTAAAATTTAAAATAAATTCAATTTTTAATGGATAAAATGGTATTTTTATTTCAATTCTATCTGAAAATCGACTCTCCCCTATTGAACGATGCATAATTTATTCAATTTCGCCAATAAGTTCTTTTAAAACTGTTTATTTTAGTAAAATAAAACTTATTTAAATAATTATTTTATATTGATTAATATTTAAATGTAGAAATTAATTTGAATTTCAATAAATGTTTATATTGATATGCAATATTTTAAAATTTAAATTTTTTATTTTTATAAATTGAAATAAAAATGAAATTTGTAACGAAATTAAAATTAATCGAATTTATTTGAAAACAAGTACAGTTTTTGAATGAAATAAAATGTAATTTGGAAATCGTATTTAACAAAATTAAGCTTGTTTTACAATGTGTCTAATAAAATGGTATTTTTATTTTAATGTTATCTGGAAATGGACTCTCCTCTATTGAATGATGCATAATTTATTCAATTTCGTCAAGAAGTTCTTTTAAAACGGTTTATTTTAGTAAAAGTATCTCAAAAATAAATCTTATTTAAAGAACTATTTTATATTGATTAATATTTAAATGTAGAAATTAATTTGAATTTCAATAAATGTTTATATTGATATGCAAATATTTTAAAATTTAAATTTCTTTATATTTATATATTGAAATTTGTAACGAGATTAAAATTAATCGAATTTATTTGAAAACCAGTAAAGTTTTTGAATGGCATAAAATGTAATTTGGAAATCGTATTTAACAAAATCAAGCTCGTTTTACAATGTCTTTATACTTATTATGCTACTTACGGATTTTATTACATTACATGTCCAAATAGGGATTAATAATTTTATTTCAAGATCTTAGACTATATTTCATAATTACTAATTTAATTGATATGTTTCATAACTTTTGGACATTGTTATCACCAGTTTTTGCTACCTAAGGTTCAAATTTTATATCAATTTTTGATCTGCAACTACCGATCAATTTCTTTATAAGTTCGGCATTTTATATATTTTGTATACTGATTCTAAATTATGGTTCGTTTTTTTTAGAATTTTAGAAAATTTTCTTTTTGAATTTTCAATTTATAGACAATTTGATAAGGGAAAGTCGGTTTAAAGATAACAAATAAAATCAATCAATAATTAACATTTAAAACATTAATTTTTTGCGCAACTTTCAATGTTTTACAAACATTTTAATGAGGCTTTTATTTCGACTTTAAATCAATATTTCCCACTATTTAACTAATCATGGATGAAGAAAAGATAATGAACCAATTAACTGTTAAAAAGTTAGTTCTTTGAGTTAGAAAAAAATTATCTAATTACTTGTTATTTATTGAACATTTTAAATTGAAATTTGAGTGCTATTCGGGAAATATTCTTGAGCCTTTATAGTTCTAAATTTAATTCCACATCAAATTCAGGAAAGATTTTTACATTTTTTTCGTAAATAACATTTCAAAAAATTGTTTTGTAACTTTGTCTTAAAAAAAGAAAGAAAAGTTTTAATTTATGCCAGCTAAATGTTGATGAAAGGTTTGAGGTTTTTGATGAAAGAGGTTTCGGAAAATAAATTCGTTAATCGATTTCTAAATAGATTTGTAAAAGTGATATTTGTCTGGCATCGTTATTTTGGTATTTCCATAGTGAGTTCCGGATCTTATTGATCACATAACGTAATTACTACCACAAATTTTATATGTTTACTGTGGAAATCCCAGCAATTATTTAGTCATAAATAACGACAAAATTTGTTTACAAAAAAAAGAATTTATGGTGAATTATATTTATTTATTGATTTTCATATGTTTAATACAAAATATACAAAACGTAAATTTGATAATTTTTCATTTTTACTTTGTTAAAAGCTTAGAAAATATTTCGATACTGATTTTATAATAATATTAATGAGGTTTTAGACTAAAACTTTTAGTAGATTTATTAAATTAACACTAATTAAATTACAACATTAGTAAATAATTAAATGTACTTAATCAAACTTGAACTGTGATTGGTTGAATAATTTTGGAATATGGGGTGACTGAATATATTTTTAGAACAGCCTGATTTCATCAATTGTTTTTGAAATTTCGCAAAAATATTTCATAATACAAAAGTAATTCTTAATATTACTGATAAAATTGAAATTTATATCGAATAAGCTGTTCTATCGCATCTGATTTTGTAAAATATTTGAAACGTTAATTGAAATGCCATTGGCTGAATTATTTAGAAATATGAGGTGATTGCTTATATATCAATTTTTTTTTAAATTTCACAGAAATATTTCTTGATATAACTAATAAAATTGATATTTGCCCCTGGAATAAGCACTTTATTTAATATACAACTTTTGAAACATTTTACAGTTTATAAATTTATGATAATAATATGTGTTAATAATTTTCATATGGTCTCATTGTATAAAAATTGAAAAATGCCAACTAAGTAGGTTAAACAACATATTTCGACTGCTTATCAGTTTTCAGGCTGCAAATCACGTTAGCAACTAATAACTGAAAATATAGAGTATTTAAACAAATTAATCAATAATAATCGTCTTAAAACTGTATCAACATATTCCAAATAAAATTATTCTTTTTTTAAAAAAACATTTTTAAAATGTAAAATTATTTTTAAAAACTAAAACTATTAAAATTTTCTCAAATAATTTCTCAAACTAAAATAAAATTAAAAATCTTTTCGTAAAGATTTAAAAAGCAACATTATACAAAACATTCAATATACAACATGCAACATTCGATGAATTAAATACATTCAAAGTATCCATGACTGAGAAATTTCATTCCCAAATTCATTCCCAATTGTTACTTTGATACATTTCTTAACTGTTAGTCTATCTATTCTATATTTTCTATATCTATATTTATGAGTAAACATTTTTTAAATCACGAATTAATGACGTGATATTGGAAAAATATAATACAATTAAAAATTATAATCGTTAAAGTCAGTATTACGGTGTTATTTTATTTAGAAGTACTATGACGTAGACTTGTATAATGAATTATTTAAAACTATGAATAATTCAAAATATTATTAAAATTATTAGTCGATTTAACAAAGAAAAAATTTGTAATAATTATTAGTTAAGAATAAATAAAATTTGCGTCACTTCAAATTGATAACTTTGATATTGTTTTTGTAGTTTTTTAATATTATAAACACCAAATATGACAATAGGAATAATTTAAATTTTAATTTCCAAGTTTAATTTATTTTCTTTTAACAAGAAAAACTGAGAACTATTAATAGGTTTGTTTAAATTAATGAATTATTTTCATTTATATTTTTATATACATTATTATATTCATTATTATATACATTTTGTTTATGTATTGATACATGTTATCTTCATATTGAAATCGCCTTAAAATATCGATGATGTATCAGTTATATTGTGATAGTGTTTACTTTTAATCTTGTTTTTTACTACATGATTCATGAAAATTAGCCGGTTTACACAGCTAATAAATACAGCAAAGGTCAATCATATTGGATCACGATCTCAATGTATGATTTTGAATCAAGTTATTCATTATAATTATATTCACAAATCACTGTTTTGTAATTCAAGCGCATAATTATTGCTTTTTGAAAATTCCATTAATATATATTTCGTAGTTGATATCTTTTAAAGTAGAGATGCTAAAAATTTTTAATTCGATTTCAGATGAACAAATCAAACGTTCTTAAAAAAGCTGTTGAGCGAATAAAATGTTTGGAAGATGAAAATAATGCCTTGAAACGAGAAAATTACAATCTACGCATATCAAGTAAATATCAGCAATTTCTTCGTAATAATATTGCACCTATTTTCATATCTATATTTTATGCTTATTGTTGGTTGATTATTTTTAAATATAATCACACCACATAAAGTTCTACAATAGCGATAACAGCGTAATTAATAATACTTACCTTGACCTTATATAAATTATCGTTCCACCTTTAGCGAACAGGCTTTATTTATAAACATTTAATTGTAAAAACTGTTTGAAAATTATAATGATATTCAATTTGCTGGGAAAATTTGAAAATCAGTGAAATATATGTAAAATTCCTATTTCATTCTTTTTTATATCATTTTCACTGAAATATACAATTGATAAAACTACATAGAAGAATAAATTAATTTTCCATTATTCTGTTTGAGTTTCGGAAACCTTTAAATTTTATGAGTTGTTAACATTTTAGTAGGTAGATAGTGGCTTACCGCAGCAATATCCTTCTCATTGATATTCCTCCGATTCTCAATATTCCATTAATTAATCACTTATATTCCCGGATTTTCCACTATTTAATCATTTGTATCCCATTGATTTTCCATTAATTATAACCCCCATCCTCGATATTTAATCAATTATATTCCGCCGATTTTGATTAATTTTCACCTAAAACATCTCCACAAATATTTCTTTTAAAAGTTTTTTTTTATGAATTTTATGAAATAATTTTAAATAAATTCAATTAATATATTTCCATTCTTATCAACCTTTTTTCTTATCTATGCCCATTAATAAATTATTCTACCAATTATTTTCATCCATTTGAATTTATCATCGAGTAATGAATAATTTTCTCACTTTAATGATTCTTACCACCTTCATTGTTAGTTTTATCTAAGTTTAAAGAATATTTCTCTTTTCATTGCTTACCACATTAGAATTTTTATCGAAATTTATGATAATTTACTGATTCAATGATAAATTTGAATGAGTTAATTAATATATACTCTGAGTTTATCCGAAAAAATATTCTGTCCCCCTATGGGTATTGCTCACAAGGGTACTACTCACATTCAACATGTCGTAAGTGTATTAGTCGTAAAGGTATTTAATGCTTTTATTTGAATGATTATTTAGACAATTTTGTTGTTTAAGGCATTGATAATTTTTAGAGTTGACGGTTTTATTCAAGTAAATTTCTATCATTTTTATGAATTTCTATCATTTTCATGAATTTCCATCATTTTTTGTGAATTTCTAATATTTTCATGAATTTCCGTAATTTTTCGTGGATATCTATCATTTTCATGAATTTCTATTATTTTTGTGAATTTTTATCATTTTTGTGAATTTCCATTATTTTTGTGAATTTCTGTAATTTAATGCTAATTCTAAGGTAAATTTAATTAATTTCTTGATAATTGAATGTATTTTTATTGATTGGTTTTTTAATTTTAAATAAAATTTATTTTCAATGTTAATAATTAGAGTTTTTACAATAATCAAGTGGATAAATTTTTATGAGGATATTGAATAATTTTCTAAGAATTTCATGTTGACTGATAAATTTAATTGATAAATTTAATTAATTTCTTGATAATTAGTTGTATTTTATTGAATAGTTTTTAAATAAAAATTAATTTCATTGACAATTAGGTTAATAATTAAGTGATTTTTGATGATAACTTTGTAATGTATTTGAATAAATAATTTTTCAATATTTTTCTAAGAATATTTACACTTTGATGAACTTTAAAAAACATAAGCTAAGAAACAGTTAACCTTATCAAGGACTTTAAATTTACTTGATAATTATTGTAGGATATACAGAAATTTAGTTTGCTGTTACTGCTTGAAAATGATTGGTTGAATAGCTGAAGAATTATCATCAATTAATATATGTATCATCTTCAGTTAGGTATTTGATGGTGAATATTTGTAGAAAATTTTAGTGAATTTTGACCTTTTAGTGGGCTCTTATTATTTAGCTACTAAATTATTTCAATAGATGAATGTCTGGTGTCTTTAACAGTTAATTAAAAGTCATATTTTTTGAAGAATTCTCTCTAAGGATTTTAAGACTGAATTGAATTAAAGGAGGATTCAAGTGGGTAGAATTGAAGGATATATTTGGTTAGATGTTTAAAAGGGTAGAAATATTTGGTGAGAGATCGGTTAAGATGGGATATTGTCGGTTAGATTTAATGAGGGATCGAATAAGGTGGGAAAATATGATCTTTTGAGGGGATATAGTTGGTTAAATTTAATTAAGGATGGGTTAAGATGGGAATATATGATTTTTTAAATGGTGATGTTGGCAAAATATCAATGTTTTAAGGGAAATTGCAATACATTAGTTATGAATCAATAATAATTATATTGTTTTATTAGGTTGTGATTAATGCACAGTAAATTAATTTAGATTTATGTTTTAGAACAATGTTTTATTAAGTAGGGATAATCTATTTACTTGGTTTTGACAATGAAAACTTTACAGATAATTGGGATTGATATCAACTTTAAATTATTTTTTATCTTTATTTAGACGGACAACGACAAAAGTTGGAAATATTGATTTAAAACGTCGACTAAAGAAAATTGATCTTTATTGGGAGAAATCTATCGGGTGATTTTAATTAGTAATTAAATCGGTTGGATATCGGTAAAAATGATCATTTGAAGAAATATGGATAAATTTAATCTTTCTATGCAACTACTCAGTTATATTGTACAGTCAAATTTCAAGCAATATTTATTTTAAATTTCGAGTACAGTGATTAACAAAAATTTAATTATAACCGGTTTTATCATTAGATTTTATAAATTATTTAGAGTTAATGATTTTACCTGTTTTATAGGGAAATATTTGTGATAATACGAATTAAAGTTAGAATTATAGTCATTTAAAGGGGATTTTAAGGAATCTTATTAGTCTGAGGTAAATATATAACCTTTTAAGGATATTTATCGATAAAATACTAATCTTTAAAGATAGAGTTATTTTTGGGAAATTTGATGCTTTTTAGATGATTTTATTGAATTATTTGTAATAATATTGATTAAGGGTAGAAATATAGTCATTTAAGGGATTTTAAGGAATCTTGTTAGTTTGAGGTGAATATATGATATTTAACAAGTACTTATCGATAAGATACTAATCTTTAAAAATAGAGATATTTCAGGCGAAATGATTCTTTTTAGATGATTTTATTAGAGAATTCGCTTGAATATACCAATTATTGTCATTTGAATGAATTTTCTGGTTTGTTAGTTTTCTAGTCTCTTTTGGAATTTAATGATAATTATTTTTATTGTAGATTGATGACATTGATAATTTTAATGAATTTATACTGATTTTTGAATATTTTGAGCATTCAGTCAATCAATTTGAGTACATGTATTATTTTAAAAAAAAAAATAATTAAAATTAATTTTATTTCAATTAATTTATTCAATCTAAATCAATTATCTACTAAATCTTATATTATTAATTTATTATCTTAGTTGATTCAACTTGAATGATCAGTATTTTTTTATTTACTGGATGATTAATGAATAGAATTCTTTCTTGTCTATTAATTAAATTTTTATGATATTTATTTTGAGTAAATTTAAATTTTTGCAATTATTTAATCAATTTTTACCAAGTTATTGATGTCTTGAGTTCAATTAATTTTCCATCTAATTTTTCAAGTGATGAGTATTTTTCTTTTAAAGATCAATTTGTTAGTACATAGTTGTTGGTTGTAGGTAGTTGGTTGTTAGTACTTGGTAGTTGGTAGTTGGTATCTGATTGACTTTTTAGATTTTGATAAGAAGATAGTGTATGTGATGAAGAATATTTTGTATTTAATTGCTATTATTTTTATGTGTGGTTAGTTGATTGTTGGTACTTGGTATCTTGTATTTGGTAGCTGGTACAGTGTTGTTATATAGTTGTAGGTTGATAATGCTTAGTAGCTGGTTGTTGTGGGTTGTAAGTGTTTAGTATTTAGTTGTTTGAGACCTGGTTGTTAGTACATGGTAGTTAATTAATGAGTAGGTGGTGGTTGAGTGTTACCAATACCCTTACGACTAGTACCTTTACGACTAATACCCTTACGACCAGTACCCTTACGACCTGTACCCTTAGGGGGTCAAAACATCCTGTCGGATAAACTCAGAGTATATATAATAAAACTGATCAACAATAAGTATTTATTGAATGTGATTTTTACTTTGCAATAATAAGTCAGTAGTTATCATTTAAAAGAAGATGTTTTTGTAAATTAGAATTCATTAGTATTTCATTGTAATTTAAATTATTTTGAATTTCACGTGGTGTTTTAAAGTGATTGAGTTGTGGTTTTTTGATGAAAGTCAACATGTTTGTTAAATTTAGACATTTTGAAAAGGTTTTCTATTGATTGTAATTAAACATATTTTTAAAGACAGATAAAAAATTAATTTAAAAACATTTCATAAAATACAATAAAGAATACTTAGTTGGTTGTTAGTAACTAGTTGTAGGTATCTGGTTGTTTGAGAGTTAGTTAGTACGTGGTATCATGTTCAAAGTATTTGTTAGCATCTAGTTAAAAATATTTAGTAACCGATTGTTGGGAACTGTTGAATTATTATTATTATTATTATTATTATTATTATTATTATTATTATTATTATTATTATTATTATTATTATTCCATTAAAATTTCCATTAAAAAATTAACTTAAAAAATTATTTCATTAAAATTAACTTAAAAAATTTTACATTTAAAATTAACTTAAAAAAAATTTCCATTTAAATTTTCATTAAAAATTACATTTCTCAAAAAAGTTGGTGGTTATTCAATCTTTTGATAATAAATTTAAAAATCTTACTTTAATTTACTTATTTAGCTTTAATTTAAAATTTGAACCATTGGTTACTTAATTTTAAATTTTGAACCTTAATTTTCCTTAATTTATCCTTAATTTACCTAATTATTCTTTATTTCTTAATTTTACACCATAATTTACTAAACAACTAATTATAACCCTTATTTTCATATTTAACTAATAATTTCATGTGGTCATTGATTAATTGACGAAGATTTGCATCTAAAATTAACATTGGAAATCCCAGAAAATCTTCATCTTAAATTAACTTTAACTTTAATATTTTAGACCATTGATTACTTAATTTAAAAATTAGACATTAATTTACTTATTTAACCAATAATTTCATGTGGTCATCTGGTTGTAAGTACTAGGTATCTAGTTGTTATTACTTGGTTGATGATGCTTAGTACCTGGTTGTTGACGGCTGTGAGTAGTAGGTATCTGGTAACTAGTTGTTAGTATCTAGTTGTAGGTATCTCGTTGTTGGTGGTACTTGGTAGGTGGTAGCTAGTCGGTTGTAGGTACTTAGTAGTTGGTTAATAATGCTTAGTACTTGGTTGTATGTACTTGGTAGATGGTTGTAGGTACTTAGTAATTGGTAATTAATGATTAGTACCTGGTTGTTGTTGGTTGTTAGTACTTGGTATCTAGTACCTAGTTGGTTGATAGTACTTAGTAACTAGTTAATGGGTAGGTGATTGTAGGTACTTAGTAGTTGGTAATTAATGCTTAGTACCTGGTTGATGTTGGTTGTATGTACTTGGTAGGTGGTTGTTGGTACTTAGTAGCAGGTAACTGGTTGTTAGTACTTGGTATCTAGTACCTAGTTAGCTGGTTGTAACTAGTTAATGGGTAGGTGGTAGCTAGTTGGTAGGTGGTTGTTGGTTGTGAGTACTCGGTATCTGGTACCTAGTTGGTTGGTTGTTGTTGGTTGTGAGTACTCGGTATCTGGTACCTAGTTAGTTGGTTGTTGTTGGTTGAATGTACTTGGTAACAGGTAACTGGTTGTTAGTAACTAGTTGTAGGTTGTAAGTGTTTGGTATTTAGTTGACAGTGCTTAGTACTTGGTTGTTGTTGGTTGTTGGTACTTGGTAGGTGGTAGCTAGTTGTTAGCTGGTTGTTGTTGGTTGAATGTACTTGGTAGGTGGTAGCTAGTTGGTTGTAGGTATCTAGTTGTAGGTATCTGGTTGGTTGCTTGTTTTTATTGTTAGTACTTGGTACCTAGTTGGTTGCTTGTTTTTGGTTGTTAGTACTTGTTAGGTGGTTGTAGGTACTTAGTATCAGGTAACTGGTTGTTAGTAACTAGTTGTAAGTACTTGGTATTTGGTACCTAGTTGTTAGTAACTAGTTGTAGGTATCTGGTTGTTAATACATGCTCGTAAGTTACTGGTTGTTGGTACTAAGTTGTTGGTTTGTTGTAGAATTATTATTAAAATTTGTCTTTGTAAAATATTTCATAAAAAATTTCATTAAAAATTATCTTAAAAATTTCCATCTAAAATTAACTTAAAAAAATAATTCATAAAAATTTCCATTAAAAATTACTTAAAAAATTATTTCATTAAAATTTTCATTAAAAAATTTCAATTCTCAAACACCTTCTATTATTTCAACTTTTTGTTAATAAATTTTAAAATCTTACTTTAATTTACTTATTACATTACTTATTTAAAAATTATTACTTTAATTTACTTATTTAACTTTAATTTAAAATTTTTGACCATTGATTACTTAATTTTTAAATTTGGACCTTAATTAACTTTAATTTAATTTTTTAGAACCTTAATTTAGTTATTTGAGCCCATTCATTACTTTAATTTAAAATTTTGGACCTTGATTTACTTTAATTAAAAATTTGAACCATTATTTATTTTAATTTAAAAATTTAAACCTTAACTTACTTAGTTGAGCCCTTAATTAACTTTAATCTTAAATTTTGAACCATTATTTACTTTAATTTAAAAATTTGAGCCATAATTTACTTTAATTTAATTTTTAGGACCATTATTTACTTTAATTTAAAAATTTGAACCTTAATTTAGTTATTTGAGCCCATTGATAACTTTAATTCAAATATCTGAGCCCATAATTACTTTAATTCAAAAATTTACCACGTTTTTTTAGTGTAGACCACCTTTTTCTCAGGACCAAGGAGACCCACCTCACTATAGTCTGAAAAATCCTTGGCTTTTTTAGTGGTAGTAGGATTTTTGTATAGAAAAAAATTTTTTGTATTGAAAATCCCAGGACCATCGAGACCCTCTCACTATAGTGTGATAAATCCTTGGCTTTTTAGTGGTAGTAAGATTTTTGTATAGAAAAAATTTTTTTGTATTGAAAATCCCAGGACCATCGAGACCCCTTCACTATAGTCTGAAAAATTGCGTAATCAAAAGTTGCAGCAAAAAAAAGTTGCAGCAAACCCCCCCCCCCCCCCCCCCCCGGGGGGGGTCATTGCTGCGGTAAGCCACTTTCTACCTACTCATTTTAAATTGACTGGAAAGACTCAAAGTATGCGATTTGTGTTTTACTGGAATTAAAAACAATTATTTTTAGATGTATATATTTAAAATTAAATTTATTGACAAATATGTGAAAAAATATTTACGACTCAATATTAAAAGTCACTTTGTATTTGATGCATGATTTATTATAAAATGTAGTAAATAAATAATATAGAGGTTGTTGGGAGAAGAACACGCTGACATTTCAAAATATATTTTAATAATAATGTTTGAATATTTAAACAAACTATCCTAATATTAAACAGTTTATATTTAATATTTGGATGGCTACATAAACCCCCAACGTAGATTATGGAGTATCTTAGCTTGAAAATGCGGCTTTCAGTCTGTCAACTGAGACTCTGACTATCTTTGAATTCTGTTCAATTTGATATGTTTTGAAATCTTCACTGCGACTAATGACCTTGAAGGGTCCTTCATATATTGGTTGAAGGGAAGACCTTGATTCTTTGACCATCCATACGTGACTGCATGTTTTTAATTCTTTCGGAAAGTATGACCTTTCGTTGCATTTGCGTTTCTTCAATTTTTTTAGTACGATGTCACCTGGCATTCTGGAATCGGTTCCAAAAACCGTTTGCATTGGTGATAGACCGGTTTCTTCTGATGTGACGTTTCTTAAGCCAAGCATAACTACCGGTATGTCGTTAGCCCAACTTCTATTGGCATTGTCGGAATGTGTTCGAAGAGCTGCTTTTAATGTTCTGTGCCATCTTTCGATTTTGCCATTACATTGAGGATGGTATGCAGTTGTATGTCGATGTTCGATGGCATATTTTGAGCACAGCTCCTTGAAAGTTGATGAGACAAATTGTCTGCCATTGTCAGTAATGACAATTTCTGGCGCTCCATATCGAGGAATCCATTCTTTTTCGAGTATATTAACTATGCTTGAGCTGTTTATTTCATTTATTGCAAAGGCTTCCGGCCATGAGGAGAATCTGTCAATGATTGTCAAAAGAAACCTTTTGTTGTTGACTGAGGGCAATGGGCCTACTATGTCAATATGAATTATTTTAAATTTACCTCTGTCTGGTAGTTGTCCTAGTTTTGATTTAGTATGTCTATTTATCTTGTTCTTTTGGCATGACTCGCATTCTTTACACCATTTACGTATCTGACTTCTCATTTTGGCCAAACATATTTCTGTTTAATCATTTTGATCGTCGCATTTGCCCCAGGGTGGCACATGTTATGTAGACGGTTGAATTCTAGCCGTCTAAAGACTTCGGGTAGAATTATCCTGACGATGTTGTTGTTGACATCAACAAGAACGCCATTTTCAGTTTCCTGTAGCTTCAAGGTCGTTGATTTCAGTGATTTAATAAAGGATTCGTCTTTTGTTGGATAATTAATTCTGTTAGCTTGATATTATTAACTATGGCTTCTTGAGGTTCTGTCTCCATTTGTCGCGATAGAAAGTCAGCAACTTGATTGCCTTGACCTCTTATGTGATGAATGTTGAAGTTAAACTGGTAAATGTAGTTGATCCATCGCCATTGGCGATTTGAAGGGTTTTTCATCGAACTCATGTGAATGAGCGGCTTATGATCAGTTTTTAGACAGAATTCGTTTGATTCCAGGTAGTGCTTAAAGTTTTTAACGGACAGGTAAACTGCAAGCAGCTCTCTGTCAAATGTTGAATATTTTTGTTCTGTTGAGCTGAGTTTCCTTGAGAAAAATGATATTGGTTGAAGGCTTCCATCGCACCGTTCATGGTTAAGACTGGCACCGACTCCTATGTTTGACGCATCAGTACACAGAACGAACTTTCTGTCGAAGTCTGGGGAAATGACTTTGGTTATATTTATTAGTTTCTGTTTGGAGTCTTCAAATGCCCTCGACTCTGTCTCTGTCCATATCAGACTAGATTTATTTTTGAACTTCTTGACACCATGTCGTGCAATGGTGCCATTGTTTCTGATAAGTTTGGTATCATCCATTGGTAGAACGTTACTGCTCCAATGAACCGTCTAAGACCCTTAGCATTGTTCGGTTTAATATACGTGATTAGTGCTTGAACTTTTGCAGGATTTGGTCTTATTCCCGAAAACGATATATTGAATCCAAGAAAATTGACCTCTTTCTGAGCAATTGAGCATTTTTCCTCCTTTATCTTTAATGAGTGGTCTTTAAGCAGATTCCTTACTATGTCCAGATGTTTCTGATGATCTTCCATGTTTCTGGAGAATACAATTATATCGTCAATGTAGGAGAGAGTGAATTCCCTGTATGGTCGGAGAATTTTGTCTATGTGTTCTTTGGAAGGTTTGTGAGGCATTCTTTAGACCGAAAGGCATCATTGTGTATTCATAAAGTCCAAATGGCGTGATGACTGCAGTTTTATTGATGTCATCGGTCCGTATTGGTATTTGATGATAAGCTTTTCAAGATCAAATGTTGAGAAAATTGCACTTTTTCCAATTTGATCTAGAATATCTGAGATTCTGGGTAATGGGTACCTATCTGCTTTTGTTACAGCATTAAGTAGTCTGTAATCGCCACAAGGACGGTGAGTCCCATCTTTCTTTTTGACAATTACTAGAGGAGATGCCCATTCACTTTTGCTCTCACGAATGATATTTTCTTTAATAGTATGTCAAATTCTTGTCGAACGGATTTGAGAATTGTTCCACCCAGTCGACGTGCTCTCTGTGCAATAGGGGGGCCAGTGGTGTCGATTCTCAGTGCGATGTCAGTCATAGGACAAATAGATTGGAGTGTTTTGTTGACATTCCCCGTTACGATTTGAGATCCTCTTCTGATTTGAGCTCTTTTACAGTCTGTTAGTATGTCATAATGTGCAAGAAAATCGGCTCCGAGGATCGGCCTGTTGACGTCGGCAACTGTAAATATCCACTCGAATTGACCTGATAGTCCTTCAATGGTTAATTGTATTCGTTTTTGGCCGAATACAGTAATTGTTGAGTTGTTCGCTGATATCAGGTGATTTTTGGGTGTCCCGGAATCTGCAGAGAAATGTTTCGATGGTAGCACGCTCACATCTGCACCTGAATCAATTAGAAAGTGAAAACAATTACTCATATGTTTTGCTGGCACTGTGAAGATTGATTTGATTGTTAACGGCATTGATTGTACACTTAGGATCCCAGTCGCCGGACTTACTGAGATCCGTTGGCTTTTCCCGACGTTTGAGTTTCTTTCCATGAGCAGGGTTTTTGGCACTTCATGGCTCGCCTGCCAAATCGTTTGTGATAGTAGCAAAGTTCGGAGTTGTCACTTTGTCTGTGGTGAACTTGTTTGAGGACATTGATTTCTTCTTGCATCTTCTGAATTGTATTTCGGTACTCTTCGTTGCTGTTGGAAACTGCGTTGAGTCCTTGGCATTGGTTTAGTGACGTGTGGGTGTTGGCAATTGCTGCTAGTTCGTCCAGATCAGCGTTGCTCGATATCAGAAAATGTTGAATTTGGTTTGGCATACTTTTAATAAATTGATGCCGTAAGATGTTGCTCTTTGATGCGTCGGCATCTGGTTCTAGTATTTTAAAATTCTTCTTCAATTCTCTAAGTAGTTGTGTTGGTTTCCTATCTCCCAATTCTTGTCTTTGAAAAATCTTTGTTGCAGCTTCTGAGTCGACTCCGCTGTTTCTTTGATGATTGTTTCCTTGAGCAGAGAGTATGGGTTCTGACTGTTCGGTTTCAATGCATCTGAATATTCTTCTAATATTGGTAATTACAGACAATAGTAGAATATAGTATGTTCGTCGTAATTTTTTTGAGTGGTATTTTTGAAAAGTGCTTTGTTTAAGTGAGGATTTATCCGGGAATTTTAAATATATTTGGTTTTTCTGTGGTTTCAGTGGATTTATAATCATATATTAATTTATTAAAATTTACCGTTTTAAATTATAACATAAACATGAATGATTCGGGAAAAATATGTTTGATATAGATATTTATAGATATTTTTATTTTGAAAGTTTGGCAAGTCCATTTGAGTATATCAATCTTTTTAATAAACATGATATAAATTTACATTATCTTTAATCACAAAACACAAAAGTTTGATGGTAGAGCTTATATAAAATGATATAAAAACGAATGATCTTAATTAATTGCCATATGAGAGGAAGATATATGATGTCATTCAGTGATATTAATACATACCATTATGACGTCAGGAGAAAAGAACTTTATCTAACGTAATTTAAATAATTACAATTTCAAGAGAATTATATTCAAAATCAAGAAGCTAAAACCCGATTTGAATTATAGTTACAATTTATTTCCTCTTCGAACATATCACAGTTGGATTGTTAGCAAATTTCGCCCAGAAGTATCAGATCATTTTGTTTTAACGAATTAAACTGCGGTAATCATGTATGTATGAGGACAAACACTGGGGAATATTCTTCGGAAACTTAATTGGCTCTCTAACACTGAGTTTAAACAATGGAATAACTAACATTCGACTTTTGCACAATATTTGTCATAAATAAATTAAATTATAGCGCAAAGACTTAAATTCATTAGAGTAATACAAGAAGCCTCGAAAAAATTTCCGAATTTTTTGATTTTCTAGTTTCATAATAATTCCTGTTTAATCTTATGCTGATGCAATGCATGCCAATCTCAAATTGTTTGTGGACTTAAAGAAACATTGTTCTCTTTATAATTTAGTGAACTTTTATGTTTTATTTGAAAATGAAAGTTGTCAATTAACGCCCATGAGACTAAATATAGATGATCTTATCCTATTAATCAATTTTCATTCTTATAAAACAAGAATTTTTATACTGAATACCTCTAAAAGTGAATTTATCTTTAGAAAATTTCAATTTCGAATTTTTTTAATATACATATTTTTCTGTATAAATTATAATAAAGCTATACCCCCTTAAGACCGTCCTTTGACGAGGCACATCTCACTGACTATGCATCCCTATTTTCATTATATTAATATAATATTCATATTCACTGAAATATTTAGCGGTAACTTGACATATAAAGATATTAAATATGAGTTATTTTCCAAGAGAGAGAGAGAGAGAGAGAAATTCCATATAGAAAAAAACAAATGGAGTCAAAGTGCCAATTTCTTAAATTCAAGTTCTCTAAAAATCATAAAAGTTATTGGCAAAAAAATTGTATATACTCTACTAATTTGTGTCAAATATAAAAAAATTTGTGTCAAAGTTCGCATTCGTCATAAAATATTAATTTATAATGCGTATTTTCATTTTTTAACAAGATTTATTAAATCCCAAAGAAAACTAAATTCTATGGAATTCATAACTTTAATTTTATAAATGAGAATTATTAATTTCTAATACAATTGACTAAATTCCATTAATATAAATAATAAAAAATTCCAGAAAATCTGCCAATTATTAATAACAGAAACAGCATCGAAAGTCTAAACCAAACAGGCAGCAGCAGGTCATCTAATAATTCCGATGGTGGACATTCTATTGAAAATAGTCCCAGCTCTTCCTCAATGCATTCAAGCGTTAATTCAGGTTGTTTATTCTTAAATTCCGTAGAAAATAGTGAGCAGAACGTATCAAATTCCAATAGAGGAACTAAGCGCCCATTAATATATAACTCAAATAATAATAATGGTAAATTTATTTTATAGAATTCTCTAATATATATTTAAAATGATATTTTCAAATAATGATTATGATGATGATAATAATAATAATAATAATAATAATAATAATAATAATAATAATAATAATAATAATAAAAATAATATTAAGTAAAAAAATAATATAATAATAATAATAAATATAAAAAAATAATTTTCATCAAAAAAATGAGATATAGTTATATTTTAGAAATAAAATCTATTGAAAAAAGTGTTGTAATTTTGATTCTATTTTTACTTTGTATGAATTCAATTAAGATAATTCCACTCATATTGTAAAAAATGAGAAACTAGCACGATTATTACTCGATCATAAAGATGAATATTCAAATAGAAATTATGAAGCACAAGGAAATCGAAATTTCAAAAAGCTACATTCTTCAAATGTGCCGGGATTTCTATTATGTGGGATCGCATTATTTGTTGTTTCATTCCAACCATTCGATTTCCTTTTGAAAAAATATCAATCCAAATATTCTACGATAACAGGTGAATTTTTTTTTGTATTTATCGTCACTTAATATTCGATTTTATATCATTATGTATTGTGAATATCAATTTATAATATTTAATGTATTTGGTATCCAATGTATTTGACTCACTAACATTGGGTTTCAATCTATAAGATTTATTTACATACAAGTTTTATTTTAAAATTGCGTCAAAAATTGGAATTACTTGTCTATTAAAACAAAGAATAAAGGTATAAACATTTGAGAATTAATTGTAGAAAATCATAATTTAAAAATTGTATAATTATAATTCTGATTAAAAAAATTGAATCAAAAATTTCATTGATATGAGAATAATTATTTACGGAATGAAAAATATAAGAGACCAATAATTTTGTTTGACAATTTTCAAGCGTTTCTCATTTAACAGCAATACTTTGGAAATTTGGTTCTTCATATTAAAAGCTGCATTTGTTAACTTATTGGATTATTTAAAGTAATGCTAGCTAATTTTCTTTTCTTTCACATTTATTATTTGATCTAATTGGGTAGGACTATCATAAATTTCGAAATAAGCTGACTTTTCATTCTAAATATCGCATTTTACATAAAACATCTAATTTATTTGTTCCAAATTTTACAAAATATTACATTTTCAATTAAAAAAGATTCGTTAAATTAATTTAGCAACAATCAATACTATTTTTAAATAATAATTTTAGAATTAAGTTAGATTATTTAAACATATATTTTTTGTAAATATAATTTTGAAATTTATTTAACATTACTTTTTATTTATTCTTTTTTTGATATTTCATTTATTTTCATTTTGACAAAAAATCAAGTTAATTATATGGAAAAAAATTTCACCTTTATCATAGGCGAAAATTTGTGTTACATTGAATTCATTTTTTATTTTCTTTCTGAATGAAAATAAATAATTGTAACATTTGTATTACTTTTTATATGTTGTTAGATTTATAAATATAAATCATTAGTATAAGTTGAGTTCATCGAAAACTATAAATCTTTAAAAGTTACATTTATCAATCATTTAGATATTGATACATTTATTGCCATTATTTGTTGCTCTATTTGTTTACAAATGACATTTTTTCAATAAGCTTTCGAATTTTGACTTCATTTTGAAATTCTTCTCTCCAAAATTCAAATAATTTAGCTTATTAGGTATCACTCAAATAATCCAATTTGGTTGGTAAGTCCGATATTCACAATTTTGTAAACGCTTTGTCTCTCCTTTTTATATACATCAATTTTCGCCAAAATATTTTGTTTATAACTTAAGTAGCCTATGTAAAATTTTTAAAAGCATACACGAAAAGTTATTATTAAAGTTTTTAACTGAAATAAGTGTAAAAAAATGCCTTGAAAAATAAGTTTGGTGTTCATCCCTAAGATTTTACTTTATATATCCAACAAAACAAAGCATTTTCTTAAAAAAATTACAATTATGATAAAATACTTCTAAAAAAATATAAGAGAACAATTGGAGTTATAGTGCATATAACAGTTTAGAAGAAATGAAGTAGAAAAAATAAAGAAAATAAATATAGAAATTTGGTGTTATTGTAAATTTTCTTACATTTTAGAAATCTTTTACCAGATGTTTCAATATTATAACGAAGTATTTTTGAATAGATCTCATTTTTATTAAGGTGGTCGTCAATTATTATTTTCAAATCACGGAGATTTTAGTAGCCAAGGATATTTATTCGCATTGTTTCTAACTTTGGCACATTGGTCTGTTGCATTTATTTTGGTATATGGATCTGCAAGTAATCGATTCTTTCTGAAAAAAATGGTTTCATTGTTGTCAATAAAACTCCAATCGTCCCTTTGGTCCTCGTATCTTAATAAAATGGCTCATCCAACACACAATTTGGTCGAGTTAAAAATTGATCTAAAAGAAAATTATCAAGTTATTATTCAAATTTGCCAGATCTTTTTAATTAAAACTGTGTTAAGAATCACAACTTATTTCGGTCACGCATCGAAAGCCTGGCAGAGGAATATGGATGCTCATACCAATGTAATCCATTAATGAAAGTTTTTCAATTCACTGCCTACCTGCTGAATTTCTTCACCAATTTTTTACAAACTATTTTAAACCAAAATAAATGTTTAAGTGAAGCTCGTAAAATCAATGTGTACATTTTAACTGTTATCATTGATCAGGCAACTATCGGTAAGAAATATTAAAATATTTTATTTTAAAAAATATTATAAAGTAATATTTGATTAATTTTAATTTTTTTAATTTATTTAACATAAATTTTTAAAAATATAAACTTTTTATCATATTATCGATCAATATTTTATTTTATATTTAACACTAGCGTAGAGTAATCAATGAAACTATGGATTAGCATAAATTAAAATTTAAAATTATTAAAATTAATTCTATCATTACCAAAAATATAATACAATTTTGTTTACAATAATATAATATTTGAATTTATTTTGAAATATATTTTCACGTTTGACATTTAATTTAATATAATTTATTTCACATCTAAGCAAAAGCCATTGCCGAAATTTTATGTTAAATATAAAACAACATTAATCAATAATATTAAAAAATAATATTAAAAAAGAAATGAAAATAAAAGTGAAAAAAGATCCAAGGCGAAGATTAAATATTTTATGATATTAAAATTCTTTAACTTCTTTAAGTTTGATCTGGTTTCATTTACAATTTCGCCTATATTCATTCTTTTGACTATATACGAAATTTGTATTATAATTTTGTTTTATAAGTCCATTTTGTATATGATACAAAGTTTTGCCGTTTAGATATTTCCAACGATGAAAGTGATTTTTTCGATAGAATTATGACATGCGATGTAATCAAATTCTAAACGAACTATTTTCGTTCGCTATTTTCAAAAAGTTTATATATATCTTGTTGTTTTAATAATTGGAGTGGCGGTTTTTGTGAAAAATTAAAAACTTATTAGTTTATAAATCCTTTTGATCAAATATATATATATTGTTGGTTTCAAGACTTTTGCCATACTTTTACCATACCAGATGTAACCTATTAAAAATTAGAGAAAAAAATTCTTTTTGAAAAGCACACTTTAATTCTTCTCTAAGGCTCATTAATTGCAACAGCTTTTATTCCTAGAAATCGTTGCCGATTTAGAGTTTCCAAAAAAAGTTTAACGTTTTCATGATTTCTTTCTTAGATGAGACCAACATAAAGTTGATTATTGCTTTAGTAAAGTTCAAATAAGAAAAATTGTAGCCGATATATTTACATAGGAATGTATGTGACAGTAATTATTTTGAATGAATGGATTAGATCAATTGCTTCAATTACATCGGTATCAAGACTTTTATTGTCTTTCTATATCATTAAAGGAAAAATTACAAAGACAATTTACATTTTTTCAATAACTACTGCAATGTGAATTGCAGCGTGGGTACTAGTCTCTGGAGTTGGATGTTGACTGGTGTTACGATTTATTGAAGGTCAAGTATGTCGTTGGCTACGATAGAGTGCGAGGAGAGGCTGTCATCGAGCATATGGTCAATGGGAGTGCCAGTCTGCGACACTTATCAATAAAGAAAAAGAACCAATTGTTCTTACCATTGGACATTGTACCATTCGACGTGGTCGTTTGAATCAATGGAAGTTCGAAACAGATCATTGTTAATTGGAAGTAGATAATTAAACCCTGAATAATGTGACTCGAACAAAAATTTAAAATTTTTAAAAGATCTTTAAAATAATCAAAATGAAATAGTTATTTTGAAATTAATTTCTTATTCTAACATAAAATATTAAGAAAATTCTATTGTATAAATTTGATATTTAACCACTTGCGCTATATTGACGTGCCAGGCACGTCTTGATGCTTTTTTTCAGAACTGCAAGTGACGTGTATACCACGTCGATAGTATTTATCGCAAAAACAAAAACGACGTGTTTGCAACGTTGTTGTTGTGAATAATTATTTATATTCGTGTAAATATTTTATGTAAGACCCTACCCTCGCGCTAAGCACTGGCCAAACCTCTGAGCTCGCTGACGCGGTGAAGCGTCGATGTCTTACGATACTTTATATAGTAGAGCGCGGCTCAGCTACCGAAAATTAAATCATAGCGCAAGTGGTTAAATTGTCAGAATAATTCATGACTTTCACAAATTTTGTTTTCAGTTATTTGCATTGGAAATTTGATTACTTTGAATATAACCATTTTATTAATTTTATTTATAAATTAAAAATTATTTGCTTTTTTAAACTGTTTAGGTCAACTTTGTTATTCGAAATTCGAAATATTTTGGTACAAAATCTTGTTCTTTTTATCATCATGGAATTTAGAAATCAACGATGAAATTTTGTTTTCAAAATTTACGTTTGCTCTTTCTATTTCCACTGGATTTATTCGTGTAAATATTATATTAATAAATTTCATTTTTGATATAATCTGGAAATTTTCAGCGATATTTCTTAAAAAAGATTTTCGAAACTGCTAATCGTCATCAAGACTTAGTGTCCTGTAGATTACAATTATTTCTTTTAAATAATAATTTGCAGGAAATGTTAATTAAAACAAGTCCCGAAAGTTTAATGAATAAATTTGATTTACAAAATATGGATAAAGGCATAGATCTAAAGAAACAGAGCTTGATGAATTATTATTTCATGAATTATGCACAAGAAACTATCGAATCAGCTTCCCAAGTTTCGATATTATTGCATTCGAATTAATTGACGTTCGATTTTGATAGATTATTCTCGATGAAAAACCCCATAGCGACATTTCAGGCCAACTAAAAGATATTATCAATTATTCATCGGCTATTCTTAATGACAATGAGTCTACTTACTTTAGTCTTTGGTGTGGCTTACTTCTAGAATTACTAAAAGATCAAAATAGCCAACATATTAATAAGATGGTGATGAAATTGATCAATCATTATTCGTCCTTGTCAAAAATGATTGTTATTAAAAATTCAAATGATTCAATTACGTCATCAGTTGGAATTTTAAAATTATTATTCTCAACACTCCAGTAAGTTAATTATATGTGTTCTTTAACCTCTTAAATGGCTATGGCGGATATATATATATATATATATATATATATATATATATATATATATATTATATATATATATATATATAATATATATATATATATATATATATATATATGTCATCAACATATGCATTACAAACGCATAAGACGAATAAAAATATATCATAAATATTACTTTTGTTAACATATTATCTTAATAAATATCATCCAATAAGATATTATTTTATTTTTTGTAACAATATGCCAAAGATGTATATATATATATATATATATAATAAGAACTTTTTTTCAAATTTCACCACTATTTATTAAAAAGCTTGACTATATAGAAATATTCGATTTAAACAACCCCGATTATACGCGACAAATTTGATTTGGAACATTCTATTTAAGCAACCTTTAAATTTTTTTATTCTATTTGTGTTTTCGATTTAGGTTTCGATTTTTCTTGAATATTTTACTTAAATAAAAAAATAATTCTTTATTACAAAAGGTGAAAATTAATTTACAATGATTATTATTGACATATTTTATTTATGTCTATACCGCTGGGTATGGGTGAATACGGTAAATGCAAAAAATAACCATGCAAGAACAAATAAACGTTTTAAATGATCTAGAAAGTGTTAAATCGATTAAACGATCAAAGAAGTTAAACTAAAATACGGTATTGATAAATGTACATTGTCACAAATTAAAGCAATAAGGAAAACATCGATGAATATGTGTTAAAAACTTATGTCAGTCCGTCAAAGATTAAAAACAAAAAAACCCACACTATCGTGATTTGGAAAATAAATTGTTTGTATATTGAAGTGTGATAGTTCCATTTAGCTAAAGATCTTTTGAGAAAAAGAAGCTTTATATATGTCAAACTTTGAAATCTATTTGATTTTTTATATTACTGAAAAAATTCAAATATTTGAAAGTCGATAATAAGCCAAAATTTAAGACATCATTTTTGAGGAACTTTAAATATTTAAACAACTTACAAATATCCTTATAATAATTCAATTATCAATTATAATCGAGCTTCAGACCATTTTCGATGATTTTACCAAATTACGCACTGTTAATTTGAACAAATTTAATATATAAATTTTTATCAATATTCCATAGTTTTTATTTGATTTGAACTTATTTATTTGATTTGAACAGCTGTTGACTAAGAAAAAAGCTATCATATTTTTAAATAATTTATTTTCTATATATTTTTTGTACTAACTTTTAGACTCTATGGAAATGAAGAAGACAAATTGTATCATGAAATCAATATAAAATGTATGGAAAGTATTACACAAAGTACAAACATGAATGTTGTTTTCCGAATGATATTGAGGTTATCTCTAACGCGAATTGTTCAAAGTCTTAAAATCTGTAATTCAAATAATTTTACTAATATCAGTAATATTGTTTACTATGCTAACGCTTATTCCAAACAGCTTAGTAACCATTACAAGCACCAATCAGAAATTGAAGTAGAAATGGTTAGTAAGATTAGTTTTTATGAATCTAATTAATTTAAAATAGATTTATGTATATCATATGTTAATTAAATTTATGGATTAATATTGCACTTACAGAAATTTGAATCAATATTAAAAAATCGATATTATTGTGAATGAAGCAACAGAATAAACACAAAAATAAAGAATAATAATTATAATAATAAATGAAAATAGGGAATGTGGAAATTTGCAAAGTTTTAATTTTATGCTACACAAGACTAATTTATATCCAATAGAAAGGTATATAATATATTAAAATAAAAGCATATTAAAATAATTTCCTAACGCAGATTAAAAAGGATAATAAAACTTTTCATTTAGTAAAACCTGAACTTGCAACAAAATTTCATTTTATTTAAAACAAATTATTATTATTATTATTATTATTATTATTATTATTATTATTATTATTATTATTATTATTATTATTATTTTTTTTTTTATTATTTATCTAATTCTTATTAACAAAAAATCTGATGATAATAGTGTATTATTGCGAATTTTAAAAGTAGGTTATTCATGTACATAAATGAACTTCTGAATTTGAACAAATGTAAATATTGCATATTATTATTAAATTATTAATAAAACTATTTGGTAATTTTATATTTGTGAATTTGTTTAATGTAAATTTAGTTTAATTTAGAAATCTGAAAGATTTTTGGTACAAAATATTGAGTTAAGTCGCGATATTAGTAAAAACAAATCAATTATATAAAATATATATTATTGAAAAATACATATTCAGATTACAATTTTAGAATTAGATAACAGAAAATAACTGCAATTATTTTATGCTTTCCATCGATTGAATCTGTCTATATTGAATATTTTCGTCTATCTTTATTTAATTTCCTTATAATAAATATTTCCATAATTACATAATTACTGAAATATTAGAATGATGTGAAAGTCCTTGATCTTAATTCTGTAAATTTTTCATTTCATTGAATATATGATAGAAATATCGTTGAATAGTGATAGTTTACCGGGAAAATGTATGAAATGGAGTATTGCTTCAGAATTATGAAAAACAAAAATGAGAAAAAGAATTTGAAAACGAGAAAATACCAAAATAAATAAAATTAAACAATGAAATATAACAATGTCGTTATTAATTAACAATTACAATTCGAAAAGGAATACAAAAAACAAAAAAAAATTGAAGACATATGTCAGAGATAATAGAGAAATTACGGATGACTCTAGGGAATGTGCTGAAAGTAAAAATCAAAAAATCAAAGTGCCATTAGATGGTAGAGAAACATAACTTAGAATAAATGACACAATTTAAAAAAAACGGATGAGAAAACAGAATCAAAACGATACACAAAAGCAAAGACAAATTGAAACAAATCACTTAAGTTATTAATCACGAGTGTCAAGTAATTTTGAGTTAAAGCCAAGAAATAATTAATAATTAAGTGGTTGTGAATTCCAAGTTGTATTGCAGATGTACTAGAGGTTGCAATAAGCACTCAAAGCCACTAATTTACTATCAAATAATTTGTGTGGTTGTAAATTGGTAATCAATTATGCTGGTCAATAAAAGTGTATATTGTTTTTGAGGCAGATCAATATCCGTTAATTTAACATTTCACCGACAACCTCAACAAAATGATAATAAATAGATTTAATATTATAAAATAATGCAAAATATAATCAGAAATTCCTTTAAAATAACATCAAAAGTGAAGTCCTAATTTATTTAAAATACATTTATTTTTGATAAAATGCCTAGTATATTTTATTATTACAACAGTTTCTTTAAATCGGTAGAAATTTGATTTATTTTATACCAAAATAACTGGTTTGATATTTAGTTGACAAAATATTAAAATTCAAAGAAAATAAAAGGATATTTCATTCTAATATTGCAGGTACATGATATAAAAACTAATATTATTTATTTTTTTTTATATTTGGCTCACCACAATTTTTACATATAGAGGTTTTTTTCAATGTAAATTTACCACAAACATGTTTTCCACAACCAGCACAGATATTTACGATTTTATTTTCATTACATAAACCTCTTTGGCAGGTTTTTCGTTTATTAGAACTTTCAGGGCTCTTCAAGTGTTTTCTAGTTCAGATGGATCTTTATTCTGCTGCTAATTGAAGCAAAAATTCTTTTCTCAATATATTTTCTCCAGTTGTTTTGTTGTATAAAATACATGCATTTATTACCGCTAAGTCTGGAATATTGGAAATATTTGAAGAGACAATCTTCGAAATTTTAACTTAACACTATATTTTTAACCATTTGATCCGTCATGTCTCCCCAAAATTTGGTTTTCTTATAAAATATGATAGTTTTTTTTAAATTTTTTTGTCTTTTTTAATGTTGACTGAATTACTTTTCGTACTCAGTATAAATTCTTAGTTGGCTTACTTTTATATACTGTTAAAGTACAATTATTTGTTTTGTAAATTATGGATGAAAATCGAGGTAGATTATGTTTTTTTAGCAAGTTTCGGAAAATCTCTTTTGCACGAATTGTTCCAACCAGAGTCGTATGTTTTCCCAACAATTTTGATGCTAGTAATCTGCTGGTAAAAATTATTAGTCGTTACATTTCTTCCAGCACCAGTAAACGGTTCAATTAATTTTAGGATAACAAACTCACTCAAAGGAATTGACGACTGTCTTGCTTCGTCCTTTTTAGATTTTTTAGACTATAAATAAGAAAATTTCAAGTTCTTAGCTTCATAAGCACCACGCGCATATAAAATTGCAAGAAATACGTAAAACATTTCTTGAGAAAGATCCCATTTTTCAACAAAAACTCGGAAAGCTGCTAGTTTTGTGCATGTTATAATTCGATGATTGATTAACAATGAAAAAGCACTAGTTACTGTACCTTTCATTATGTTTCATTTCGCATACCCTTTAGGTCCAATTATTTCTTTAAAAACGGTATTTATTGATCTCCTTCCTGGAGTGGATCCAGATTTTATTTCATTACAGAGAGCAATTTCACTCTCATCCGAAAATGACGACAATCTGGAAATTCTTCTTGGTCTACGTACATTGAGGATGTTCTTTTCTTCACTATCGCTGTCCGAGGAAACATACACGTCTTCTTTTGTCATTGATCCTTTGAAATATCAGCTAGTCAATTTTCAGAATCAAAATCATCTTCATCGAAAAGTCTTATATTTGTTATGTCCTCTAAAAGTCTAGGTATTTTAGGGTAAAGTTTTATTATTGGATAAAAAGATTCTAAATATATTTTCCTTTATAATAATAAAAATATACACAATTCACTTACAATGTGTGCAACAATAATGTAAAATTGAAAAGAAATATTGTCAACAGATATGTTAACAAAAATTTGTACTGTATTTCAACTGTACACAACAACTTCCAATAAGAAAATGAGTGTACATATTTCAACTAAATGCAACAATTGCCAATAAGAAAATAAAAATTCATCACAAAACAGTGCAAAATTCTGAAAATTTTGGAAAAACCCCAGTAATTTCATTTTCCGGTAATTTAACCGGACGATATATTTAGATATACCACATACGTATATCAGAAAAATGGAAGTGGGAGAACTAAAAAAAATGATATTATTAAATACATAAATTTAGAAAAATTCATAATATTATCATACAATATTTAAATGAAATTTAATGAGAAAATCTTGTGAAAATTTTGATGCAACGCTCATTTTAACAGGTGTCGGTAGTTCTAGTTATTAACCATTTTCATTCATTTTCATTATTATAAATATTTATAATTTATATTTCTAAATTTAGTTGTCTGAATTCGAAGTATTATTTCATAATCTCTGTCAATTAAATCCCATGAAATTTATGGCGTTAACCCTACAAGAAAAAGACAGCAATAAAAGTGTTTCCAGCAGTAAATTCAAAAATCCGAATGACAATTGTTTTAGAATAACTGATTTCTTATCTTTGGAAAGAGATTCTAAATTAAGATCTCATTGATAATTCATTCATTTTGACTGCATATAAGATAGACTTCCTGTTTGTCATTTGTTTCTATTTATGATCATTTTAGGTTCAGAATTGCTTTGAAGTTATAAATATATATAATAATTTTATTAATAAATGTTTTGGTATTTAGTTTGCTTTCTATTAAATAAATTATAAATAAATTACTTATTATTATTATTATTATTATTATTATTATTATTATTATTATTATTATTATTTTTGTTTTTATTATTATTATTATTGAGTTTTTAATTAGATAAATATTAAAATAGGTGTTTCTGACTCAACGTCTTCTGTAAAAACAATTATTTAAACAATACTCAGCGTATATTTGTATTCAAATTCGTGTAATCTACACTTTTACAAAACTCCAAATATCTCAATAAGATATATATTCTGACTATTAGATAAATCTCGTTGTAATCCCCCTGGCTTTACACATTCTACAACAATAATCAGCTCTTTTTAACTCTTGACATAACTTGATTCTTCCGTTAACCCTAACATCTGATTTCAATTTTCCATTTCGTCATACTGTCAAATTGTTCGTTCATACCTGAGGCAAAATGCAGATTGCTTCTGAGTTTAATTTACTTTATATAGTTGAAATAACTAGATGGTATCCTTTTGACAAGCTTTGCCTATGAGACTTTTTCATTATTTCCCCTTCGAAAGAAATAATTAATTGTCCAACCGTGTAACTCCTCTGTGATAATCTTCTTTCTGTTTACTTAACTCGGGTTTTCCTTAATTAATTAATAAACAATATTCTGTTTTGTGCGTTTACCTGTATTTCGACCCTTTCTGAACATATTCAGTTCTCGCCATTTTCTTTACCATCATCTCTTTTACACCTTACCCATTTTCAAATTTTAATTCGATGATTTGTGATCTCTTGATTTTTTATTTTCAATATTCCTTTTTTAATTATTTGGAAATTTATTTTCTATTTACTATTTACTTACATTGGGAAAATTATTTACTATTCATAAGTGGAAAAAGAATAAATAGACTTAAATACTTGCAAAAATCTGTTCATTTAAATATTCTTAAAATTAAAATGTTTTGCTGTCAGCACAGGCTACATTGGAAACAACTGTGTCCCATATTTGATATTCTAAACTTTGGCAGCCATAGTATAATTTGTAAATTATAAAAACATTATTTAGGAATAAATGAATATTTTATTATTTATTGGGTTTTAAATGTTAATATTCTATAAATATTTGCAAAAACAATAAATTTATTTTATTTGGTCAATTTGTTTATTTCAATCAATTTAAAATGTCTTAAACTGACATTTATTTGAAAGCAATTTTAATTTTGAATTATTTAATTAGATATTAAATTTTAAATAAAATAGCAAGTTTTGACATTTGAAAATGAGAATATTCATTATTTTCATTTGTCTTATTGTTCAAAAAATAGACAGTCAAGGTAAGAAATGTTTGGAAAATACGAAAGTTATTTTCAATTTTAGACGATGGACCCGAAATATTATCTGTTAATGTGGACGGACTTTTAATGGAAAATGCTAAAATTACAAGTTCCGCTACCTGTGGTACTAGTGGTCCTGAAAAATATTGCAGATTGGTTGATGAAATTGCGATTCAAAGATTAATTAATCCTGGTAAACGTAATATAAATTATTAAAAAAACATTTTCTATTACATTTGTTTTGTTTCAAATTTACGGATTTCATGTAATTTCTTTGTTTGTCAAAATCTCATCTTATAATTCAAAATCTTGATTTCTTTTGATTACTTTTAACGAAAACATAAAGTTCATGAATACAATTCAAATGCATTAATACACATTTATTTCCCATACAATAAAACACTAATCAAAGAATACTGTTTTTAGCTATAGATCATTTTCTAGTGTAATCAAGACACCAGCCAAATAAAGAAAATAACAGAAAAAATCAAAGAAAACGAGGACATTTCAAATCAAGAAAGATATCGATGTTAATCCAGTTCAAATATATTACAATCATAAAATATATTTATTGGTAAATGAAATCCAATATCAATTCTCAAATAGGGTCAAATTGGTTAGGTCACAATATTCGAAATTAATTGCACTTTTAGCTAAAATTTTTTTTTCATTAAATATTCTTAATCAATAAGTATTTATTTTGCAATAAAAATTATTTATCAACAATCACAAACCAAATTTTTATGACAACTTCGGAAGGAATAGTATAATTTTAGTAGAACAATAGAATTTTGGAAAATTTTCTAGGTATAAGCTATCTATAAGTATTGCAATTTTTAAACTCTTATATAATCCACGGAATTCGGTATCAAAATAACTTAAAGGAGTATTATTAATGGGATAATTTTATTTATATTAATTTTTAATTTAGAGAGTCATGTACTATGTGATATTTGTGATGATCGCAACGAAACCAAGAGACATCCGATTGAGTTTGCCAAATCCGATGATGATAACCTTTGGTGGCAAAGTCCGTCGATGGCTCAAGGTTTAAAATATCAAAATGTCAATGTGACAATTGATCTGAAACAAGTAATTTTCTAAAGTTTTTTGTTTTTAATTTCGGTCATTCGACTTATAATTTAATTTCAAATCAGAATAGAGGGAAATCGGAAAATTAATAATACCGTTTAACAAATTTTATCCGAAAATTGAGAAAGGAAATATATTGTCATCATTGCAATCGGTGATTAAAGGTTCATTTAATGATTAAAAATTTAAGTATGGGTAATAATGCAAGACGGCAACAGATTGCCAACGAAGAAATCGAAAAAAAACAATACGAGAAAAAAATTAAAACATTTTTAGTGGGTTAATTTTGTCGTTCGTTTCAAAAAGAACTTGGTATTGGGGTTTTCTGCTATGAAAGCAAGTTCTTATAAATTTGAAAAAGATTCGTATGAATTTGAAAATTATTTCAAACGCTTCAAATAATTTTCAAACCATTAATGTAAGATAATTGCAAGTAATTTCAAAGCAACTGATCATTGAACTCAGACATAGTAGAAAAGTGGTTGTGAAATCAAAGTTGTATTGTAAACGTGCTATTCCTCCAGAAGCAATAAGTCCACAAATCATTGTTTTAATATTGAATTATTGGTATCTTTGTAAATTGGTGATCAATTGTGCTAATCAATACAAATTTATATTGTCTGGAGCTCGTTATTGTTATTAAACAAGGCACACTTGAAATTCAGATCAATAATTAGTAATATTTAATTTCACCAACAACTCTAATGGTAATTACTGATTTTAAACACGAACGATGGAAATAAAAATTGGATCAAATTACAGATTTTATAAAATAAATTTATTATTACAAAATCATGTTTGATAGTTTTACTTAAATTTATAATTAGGTTTATCAAATAGTCTATATCCTTCTGAAAATGGGTGACAGTCCAAGACCTGGGAATTGGATTCTTGAAAGATCACTTGATGGAGAAATATACATGCCATGGATTTTCTTTGCCGAAACGCCATATTCGTGTTACAATCTCTTCCAACGTCAATATCCAGATTTACAATTAACTACAAGTGCTAAACCAAGTTCTTTGGCCGACGATGAAATGTTTTGTACCACTTTTTACAGCCAACCTAAATCGCTAAATTCCGGAGAGATTATAATCAGTCTTATAAATGGGAGGAAAAGCATAATGAATGAAGAATACCTTTCAATAAAATCTGTTCCCCAAAAATTGATTGTATCACTATATATTTACTATCACTATATATTTATTCCATTTTATTCAGAATTTTCTATCTGCTCGTTACATTCGATTCAGATTTTTGAAGCACCTTACTTTGACTGCGGATCTAATGACTCACAAAGGGTATTTGGAACAGTCCATCTATAATAGAGTAAACATTTATTGGAAACTGAATTAATTAAATATTCAAACTGAAACGGAAATGACAAATAATTTACAGATTTATTATATATATTTTTAACACTTATATATTTTTCTATTATCTCAAATTTTATCCATGGTCAACAAAGTTGCAATATCTATTTATAAGAAAAATATACTGATAATTTTGATAATTGCTTTATAGAGTTTTACCATCAAACTTAAATATAAAAGTCCTTTATTTGAGTTTCTAACGAATAAAAAGTATAAATACTGTGATAAATAAAGATTATGATACTTATTAGTGTTGGTTTATTATTGTTTATGTCGTTACTGACTCTGACTCCCCGTGCTCATTGTTTCAATTATTAAAATATTCTATTACACGTCAAATTTGATACAATATTGTCGATTACACTATTATTTGATCTGGTCTTTTCTAAAAAATTAATAAAATGGATGACCACCTTCCTAAATATGAATTTTCCTTTTTATAAATTTGATTTAATAAGAGCTTCGCTCTTTTTATTTTTTATCTCTTTTTGTTCAATGTTCAACTAATTTCTTTATTCTTATTCGTAGGAATCTCTTTGTAACTTGTTTATTCTTCGACCAAACTGACCCTTGACTACCAGTATCGTTTCTCTTTTTATACAGATGTTCCTTCTACGATTTTTGCAATAAATTAATTAAATTAGCCATCAACCAAAATTTGTTCAAAACAAAACAACCAAACAAGCGACGTCTCCTCTTTGACCAAAAGTCTCGTTGATTTTTGAGAGAAGTCTAATCTTATTATTCTCTTATTATTCAAGGATGTGAAATTGTAAATTACTTCCCAATCCGTTAATATAGCCCAGTTATTATTTTCACTAAATACTAAAAGTCCCTATTTATGGTGCGCTGGTTAAGTGGCTCTTAGTCCATTTATGATAAAATATGATGAGAAAACTATTAAACTTTGGACCCATAAACAACTAACCTATACTCAATCTATATGCATTTATTAGTAAATTTCTAGTATAAATTTTTAGTTTGCTTAGATTTGAAAATAACTAATAAATTAATTTTCAATTTTCATTTTAACTTTAAAAATGTGTTGTAAAACTAACTAATAAATTCCATTTACTCATCAATATCGAATATAAAAAAATTTTCAAAATAGGACCACTTGTCATCACTGTGAGAATAAAAATTAAAAAACAAAATTTTAAAATCGAAAATATTTTAAAATTATATTATTTTTTAATTAGAAATTATTTTTAATTTTTTAAATAAAAAAACATGTTTAAACTTTTAAATTATACAGCTTTTTGAATGATGATTCATCATTGATGAATGATTGAAAGTTTTATTGTCGATATTAAATAATTAGTAATTGTCTCAAAAGATATTGTTTTAATAATAATAATTATAAGATTTTATTTATTACTTGTACTGAAATAAATTTTGTAATTATGAGTGAAGAGTTAAGTACAATCGACTCTAATATGCGACCGCACCAGGAATATTATGTTCCATTCAAACTAGACAACTTTTATGTGTTTTGCCACTGGGAGAGAAACTGATTTCTTTAGATATAAAAGTTAACATAGAAAGTATCGAAGAATAAGTGTACTACATCTAACTATGCGAGGCTTAGAATTGTCACGAACTATTGAATTACAACTCTTCTTTTGTCTTCATAATTGCTCCGTTTTCATATATATTAGTGCTGAAATTTCATTAATATGACTCCTTTTACCAATCATGAATACGCTAAAAAGAGATCAGTGTTAAAAATAGGAAGAAAATACATGATTGAATTAGATACTTTTTCAAAATATTTTATTTTGTTGTCTTCATCATCATTTCGTAAAAAAATGAAATCCTAATAATTAATCTATCCCAATTTTTTATCAAATTTTAGATTTAAATTGACAACTGAAAAATCCAAATTGCTTTGAAATTTATAATTCCTATTAATAATTTAATTTTTCGAGATCATATTTATTTTTTGTTCTAACAAATAAAGCAGGACTGAAATTCAGATCAAATAAATGTGGGTATTTTCAGCACCATAGGAATCACACTGACACCCCATTAAAAATATATAATGAAAATATACCAATCATAGATAAAAATAATATATACAGATATCTAGGAGTAGGCTTTGGCGAAAAGGGAAAACACAGCATAGAAAACATATTAGATAAAGCACTTGACGAAACAGAAAAAATATTCTCATCAGACCTACATCCAGCACAAAAAATTAATGCATATAAGACATTTATACATTCTAGCTTTATATTCATTTTCGTACATGTACCATTAATCATATGATTTTAGATTATAAAAGGAATAAAATTGTACAACATAGGGAAAAGCAACTTGGGTTTGACCAAAAAGTAAAAAAAAACTAATAAAAAATGAATTAGGAGACATCCATCAAAATTTAAATAATTTTTTTATCTAACATTGACGAATACCTAATACAAAGTATTACCCATTTTATAAGATTGTTTAATTCTAACGACATAAAGATGAGAGATTTCATAATAGGTGAACTCATCGAAGCAATCAAACAACGCTCACACAATAAGGATATAAACCTAGCTAAGACATTAGAATGGATTAACTCTGATATTAAGGGGGAGTTAAATGGAACTTTTTGTCTGTTTTTAAAATTCAGCGATTCAAATAAGAGACTAAGAGAAAAATTTAATATATATATATATATATATATATATATATATATATATATATATATATATATATATATATACTAAAATTGTGATTATTAATGATCGTTTACCTTTGGAGATTAATTATAACAATATAATAAATTACATAGATAAAGACAACCTCGAAGACACATCTTTAATATTGCATACACTAACTAGGAAGTTGTATGCTGAAAAATAGTATACTATGATACACCAAGGGCATATAGCCAAAAAATAGGGCATAATAATCTATCAGCATACCTCATTAAAAAACAAGAACTAACAGATAATCAATATTACTTTTTGGTTAAAGCAAGAAATATTATTCTCAGTCTAAACTATAGCATAAATAGACATAAAGAAAAACCAAATATACTATGTAGGTTATGTAAAATAGACTAGGAAACACAGGCACACATCTTTAAACATTGCACGCACACTCAAAACGCGAGGAGAAACAAACATAACCATGCGTTATAAGTAACACAAGAATACCTAAAATCAAAGCAATTCCAAGTAGATATAGAGAAAGCACCACCAGGAGTTACGACAACATTAAGACCAGACTTAATTATTAAAGCTAAAAGAAATAATAAAATACATTTTTTAGACATTAAAGTGTCTTATGACACATTAGAAAACTTTTTACCAATTAGAAATGCTAACTTTGATAAATATATAATCCTGGCTCTTGAGACTGGACTTGTAAATAAAACAAAAACTACATTATCCGCATTAGTTGTAGGGACATGGGATAATGAAAATTATAAACCATTAAGAGAAATAGGCCTTAACTTTACCAGATAATTCTATTATATTTTATTTTTTTATTAAGTATTATTATTCTCTACGAAATATCGAAATCGGTGGGAAATGTATATGCAACAATCATGCGGACAAATGTGACAAAGTTATTGAAAATGTAATCATGTTGTAGATTTTCATTTTGTTGATACATACTTTTCAGGGAATAAGTGTGGCAAAATGCAACTGTAAACATAATACGTGTGGAAGTAATTGTGAAATCTGTTGTCCTTTATTCAATCAAAAACCGTGGAAACCTGTAGCAATTTGTGAAGGTTGCAATTATAATTTTAGTATTTTATTGAGTATCCGACAGAATGCAACTGCAATAGAAAATCAAATAAATGCTCATACAATCAAACAGTAGCCACATTACAACTGAGTGTCAATAAAATGGGACGGATGGAAGGAGGAGGAGTTTGTATTAAATGTCAGGTATTTACATATTTTATTAAAATTATATTTTGGATATTATGTAACTTAATAAATATTTTATTATCATTATAATTATAATTTATCCTTTCAAGACATGAATAACTTATGAAGTAATGCAAAGTTTTTGCTTTCATAATTACGTATTTGTCTCAAAACATTAAAACTGTTTCAAGATGTCATGTGGGAATTTAGCGTTTAATAAATTATAATTATTTAGAAGCAAAAGTTATTTTTTAAAATATTTTACTACTATTTTCTATATAAATGACAATTAATTAAAACATTATAAACTAGTGAAGATACATAATAATTAACAACTTAAGTTCATTAGATATTTATTATACGATAACTTTTATTATGACTAGCGCTTGGCAAAATTGTTACTTTAATTGGAACTTTGTACAAAAATAAAATTGTAAAAGACAAAAGTGCGCGATTTTGATAATTTATATTAATAATAATAATAATAATAATAATAATAATAATAATAATAATAATAATAATAATAATAATAATAATAATAATAATAATAATAATAATAATAATAATAATAATAATAATAATGATAATAATAATAATAATAATAATAATAATATTAATAAAAATAATAATAATTAGTAAAAGATATGATAAGCCAAAAGTCTAATTAAGAAAATAGTTTGAATATAATATTTGATATTTTTTATTTGAATCATTTTGCTTTTGAGTGGTTGTTGATTTAATTTCGAAATTACATTGTTTTCCGGTATTTATTATTTTTATTGTTTTTGACAATTTTTTTCTATAGTTTTTAAGATTTGATATTTCTCCAATCCTTGTAAAACAGATCATAACCTATAAAAACCATAATAGAATCTAACTACCAAGATATCCAAAATTATTCAATCAAAAATGTACGCATGCATATATTCTAATTATACGGGTTTAAATAACATAATGCATCTATTCTCAAACCATGGGTCGTGACCCGCATGTGGGTCGTGGAAACTTCCCAGATGGGTCGCGAGGATGCTATTTGTAAAAAAATGAAACAAACTACGTCACAAACGTTTTAATCTGCTACAAACAAAACGAGAGCATTAGTTTACTAGTGTTAATTTGCGATTTGCTCCATATAAAGCGCGATCTAGCGATCACAAATAAAAATCCGCATTAGTTCATTAGCGTCAACTTACGAGATATATATAACCGTATATATATATAACCGATTTTTTAATGTTAAATTTAAATAAATATTTTCTTTTTCATTATTTAGGAAAACACAGAAGGGATTAATTGTGAGAAATGCATAAAAGGATTTTACAGACCGTGGGATGTATTGGCAACAGAACCATATCCATGCAAACCTTGCCAATGTCATGGATTAGGAACAATTGGAAATTGTGTATCTAACGGCGAAGACATTGGTGATCAAGTAAAAATTATTTAAAAATCAATATTTTTTATTTTCTTCATTTAAAAAATGTATTAAAAGTTAACCAATTTTAATTAAAAAGAAAATGAAATAATTTTAATTTTAAATAAGCAACTTCAGCTTACAGATTATTGATGATACATATTACTTGATGTGTTGTGCCTAATAAAAATACCAAAAATAATATTAATTTTTAAAAAATGTTATAAATCAATTAAAAATTTATAACTATTTTCTTTATTTATAAATATTTTCTTTTATAATTCTCATGCCAGCAAGAATTCAAATAAATACGGAAGAAGAATATCAGTCTTATGTAAACTTTATTAAATAGCAGAATTTGCCAAATTTCATCACAATATATAAATAATAATTTTAAGTTTCCTTTGCGAATTTTATGTACGTGTGGGAAAATATTTATTTACCTATCGATGACGTTAAATGCCTAACTCTCTCGATTTTCCAACATCTGTTTGCAAGGTTTCACCGGTTTGTAGAATTAAAATTTGTAATTTATTTTTCAATTATACTTCTTTATTTTTATGATTATGATGATTAATTATGCTGATTAACGTTCGCAGCATCATTTCAGTCCATCCAAGTCGGTTCACAAACACAAACACAAAAATCAACACAGTGCACTTCAACTCGTACCCTCTCATTCAATAGCGTCACCTTTAAATAAAAATATTTGTTTTTGTCAATATTTCACAACCAGGTCAATCTCGAATATGAGTTTTTTCCGGAATTTGATCAAATAAATATTGACTTTATTTTATAACAATTAAACTTTCATCGATTTAAACAAATACATAAATTTCAATAATTAATTTTTAATAATGTTTCTCAGAAGCCAGGTGATTGTATTTGCAAAAAAGGCTATGAAGGTGTCAATTGTGATTCGTGCAGCATTGGTTATGAAAGGTATCCGAATGGTGAATGTCTTCCTTGCCCGTGTTTCATCGATGGAAGTGTCCGTACTTCTTATCGATGCAAGCCACCTTGTAATTGTAAAGTAACTAATTATTAATTTAATTTATAATTTGATATTTCCATAGGTACATGTTAACTCTAATGATTTGTGCAAAACTTGCAAAAATGGTTATTTCAATCTGGATTCCTCCAATCCTGAAGGTTGTGAACCGTGTTATTGCTTCGGTATAACAAATCAATGCTCCAGTCTCAGTGCAAGGAATCTGAAGGTAATTAAATTATAACTACCCATATTATTTGCAATTTAAGATTACTTTTAATTTTTTTGAGGTGTACAATTGATAAATTAGTGAACTAAATGAAACCACGGGCTTTCCATTGAATATAATCGTAATTTTATTGTTACCAATAAATTTTATGGAAAATAATTTCTATTTGTCAAATTAATAAGCACTGAGAAAAATTGCACATCGAAAAGGTCAAATATTTAAGGTGTAAAATGCGTCTTAGGGGTCTGGAAGTCTAAAATTAAGGAGAAATTGAGAACAAATTATTTAAATTTTTGTTGAGATAATACTGCTTAATTATTAAAGAAAATTTGTTTTTATACTCGTAACAGCAGCTTTCAACTCCCATGGAATCGAATTTATGAACTTCCAAATATTTAGACATCCTTACTAAACCATTTTACATGACTCCGTATCTGCTATAATTTGGAAATAGTTTCACAATCACACCTAAAACTCATCTATCGTATTGAATTAAATCTTTGCCATTAATATATTCCACTTCAACATTTTCAGAAACTTGAATAATGTATTGAAATTGTTCATAAGCGATTATTTCAATAATATTAAACATTCTTGAATCACGCAATTTGAAGAGTTAAGAGTGACAATAATCTTAATTTATTTTAATTTATTTTAATTTATTTAATCTAAAACTTTACGAAAAAAATGAATATTTAAACAAATACCTTATTAGCTCGAATATAAGAAGAGGTGTTTTCGTCTTATATAACCTTTCCATTGTTGACTATTTTCGTACATAATTGGACACAAAATGAGGTTTCTAAAAAAATATTTTTTTAATATTTTTTCTGTATTTTTTCTGTCACGAAACCTTCTCATGTACCTTCTAATAAATCCAAACTTCATGTGCTATTTTTTGTTATTAATTTCATCCTTGGTTCATTTATCAGATTCAAATAAAATATATTTCTGTTCTTATTACATTTTCAATAATTTTTGTCATTTTCTCTTAATGTTTCATACAATCTATGTGACAAAATCAAAAATCTAAGCCTAACTTATGAGCAAGGTCATAAATGATATTAAATGCCAATCTTTTTTGATAAATTCTTAAGTGATGACTCTGACCAACTGAAACTGGAATTTATTGTTACTGCAAAAACAGCTAAGTTATGAATTTTCTAGTCTTTTTGTCAAAATGATCAAGTTTGAAATTTGCCTCATAAACTTCTTTCAGGAACAAAAATTACATCAATCAAATTAACAATCAATTAGAATTTCACTCTTCATTGTCTGAAGGTTTCAGATTAATTTGAATAATGTAAAAATGATTTCTTTTGTTTTTTATTTTATTTAAGAAAAATTCTTTCATATATTTGTGGTAATCATTTGAAATGTATGTCTTTTGAATCTTAATGAATTTGCCTCTGCCAACCGCTTCTAATGTAGGATCCCATTCTTTTCGCGAATTCAGAATCCTATTTTCTTTACTTTTGATTGTCTCACTAATGGAAAAGAATTTCAAAATATCCTAAATTTATTTTTAAAATTAATCCAAACTTTCTACTTACAACTATAAATAGATAATTAATTATAAAATATAAATATATTAAATATTTGTTTAGTTGACCGATTTTCATATTTTTGAAGGTTTGGTAAGTCCATTTTATATTTCCCGCACACGATATATTTGCTTATTTAGATGCTTTTTTATTATATTTATTGTTTAAATTCATATTCACTCATATTTATACAGTCAACCATTTCTTATATGGACAACTCCTTAATATGAACGTTTTAAATTCGATAATATTAATTTGAAAAATATATATTTATTATTAACATGCTTAATTTTTATCTATAAACAAGAGCAACGATTTTTTTTGACAACAAAAATATTAAAAAAATGATAAGTACATAAATTTCGAATTCAGGTAAATTGTTTTATAGAAATCCAGAGCCGTAGCTAGGGGGTGGCGAATGATGCGACCGCCCGGGCACCGAGTCGAAGGGCGCCAAAACTGTGAAATGATCATTTAAATTTTTTTTGCTTTTCTTTCTTTTTTTCATATTAAATTTTTATATTCTGCTTTTCCTTGTTTACTGTTTTCAAAAGTTAAACTAAAACAAAACTGTTTTGCTAGTCTATCTAAAGGTTTTTGCAAACGGGCGACTAAATCCGAAGGTGGCTGATCATGAAAACAGTTTTGAGCATAGAAAATGCTACTTAGCCTGGAAAGATCTTGAAAATCGTTTGAAAGAAGGGAGGACAATTGATGATAATCTTTAATTTAATTTATCTTTAATTTCTTTTATTTAGAATACAATGTTAAATGTTAAAGTTGATCACTTAATCTTTTCAAATATATTATAATAGTAACCTTAATAGGAACTTAATGATCAAAACTCTGAACTTAGGTTTAATAATGTCTCGTTAAGATGTATAAATGGAATATTAAAAAACAAGAAGATCATAGGTGATGTGGAAATAAATTTTATACGAAGAAGAAAACTTTATAAAACAGAACACCTTGACCCAATACTATTCAAGCGGTTTCAGATTAAGAGGTCTATAGACTTTCCAGTTTCCGTTGCACTGTTGCTATCGAAAAAAATAAAAATTGTTGAGGAATTAAAAATTGACGGGTTTTGTGCATCCTCTGGTTGGTTGCTTTTATTTTTGAAACGCCACAAAATAATATCTGGGGATCTTCCTTGGTAGATAGTGACGCAATTTCGACATTTTTCAAAGAAAAATAGTCGTTAATTAAGCGATATAAAGACGAAGACATTTTTAATTGTGATGAATCTGCTTTGTTCTTTAAGGCGACAGTTCTTACTGAAAATGATTCTAAAACAGGTAGATTACCGAAACAATGAAATACAATTTTGCTTTTCTGTAGTGCAACGGGAGAAAAACTTACACCTTTAATAATTGGATCCTCACAAAAACCAAGATGTTTTTCTGGATTTGATTTTAATAAGTTTGACATTGTTTACAAAGCGAATAAAAGATCATGGATGACTTTGAATATATTTGAGGAGTGGTTACGCCTTTTATATCGAAAAATTCGGACAAACCATAGGAAAATTTTGTTGGTTTTAGATAATGTGACAGTTCATCCGGTTGAAATTCCTTGTCAATGTCTATATCTACCAAAAAATACTACTAGCAAAACTCTATTAGATCAAGGAATAATTCGTTCGTTTAAATCCAAATACAGAGCATTACTACTGGAAAATATTATGTTGCATGAAGATTTGGATTACGTCGATATTTTAGCCAAGATAAATATACTACACTGTGCAGACACTATACATCATGCATGGTCCGATGTTTCCATTGAAACTATTCAACATTGTTCTTGTAAGGTAATACGCGAAGTCTAGGAAGTCTAAAATAACAGACTTTATGATTAAAACACAATTGGCATAATTTTTGAATCTCTTCTTATATGAACATTATTTTTTTGAAACTAAGTGTTCATATTAAAAAGGGTTGACTGTATAAATATATATATATATATATATATATATAATTTAAAATTTATCTAAAGATTTATACTAACAAATATTTTAATTCATTTATTAACATTATATCTTTCCTATTAATCTTTAGGTTTCGCCTTAGATTTTTATTTTAATTCTTCAATTTTTCATATTAATTTTTGTAAGACTATAGATCTAAACAACAATATTTTATCAAGTGTATATTATCTTTCTGTTGTTGACTATTTGTCAAACGTTATCGTTTTCCCCTATTTCTTAATAATGTTTTTAAATTGCTGTCATTAACTTCGATTCCCGATTAAAAAATTTCACTTCCCAACTTCATTCAACCTTTTTGAGAAAAATGTTTCTTGGGTTAAAAATTTGTCAGTTTCACAATACCAACCGAGTAACTGGTAATCATATCAGTCTTATTTTTTTAATCAAATGTGATTTAGCAGCTGGGTCTACGAAAGGTTTCTTAGCATAGGCTTTGTAAACTAAAGTTGACCATTTAATCAATCACTAATGTTTTAATCATAGTTCGTTTCATATCATAAGATGTACATGAAACATTGCGAAAGTAAGTAAAAGTACAGCATAGCAAGCTGTAGATAACTGTAATTAAAATAAAATTATTTTGGACAAATGAAAAGTTTAAATAAAAAGTTAATGGATTGATGGGAGACTAAATGATGACAATAAGACTGCATTTAAAACAGCTTAGATATTCTTCAAAACCATATATATATATATATATATATATATATATATATATATATATATATATATATATATTTGGGTTTCGAACCTTTTTACAAAACGAAATAAACTGAAGAGTTTCTATAGCCATTTCTCTTTTCGCCATTCAATAGAAATAACTTTTCTTGGATAAAGTCATAATTGTAAATGAAAATTGGGCTGTATAAAACAACAAGTATTAAAAAGCTGGAATCATGGAAGTGAAAGAGCAGAATAGATGGCAAAGGCTGAATTTCATCCATTGAAAATATTGTCACGTCTCTGATATGATTGCAGATGAATAATATTTTAATTATTTTTTAATTTTTAGTGAGAAGCTCATTCACCTCAATGTTGAAGTTAAAGCAAAAAGTCTTAATTTCGTCAATCAGAAAAACATCACCTTTCATTATGATAACGTGACCACATATCACTCAATAGACACTGCAAAATCTTAGGGAGTTTAAAGGAAAAATCGTCCACCACCCACCGCATTATACAGCCCATGTCCTTTCAAATTTTTATTTGTTTCGTTTTCTGCAAAATAATTTGAATAGCAAAAAATTTGATTCTATGTAAGAAGTCAAAAACTTCCTTACGACTGTTATTGAAAAAAACGAGTCTTACTAAAAAGGAATTCAAAAAACTCGTAAATGGTTGGGAAACAGTTAAAGAAAATGACGGAATGTTCAGTATTGATTAATAAATACTATATAATTTGGTTTCAAATTGGGCACAAATTTTTTCAACCACCCAATATTACCTCATTCAATTTTTTGTTGTATATTAATGTAGATATTTATAATATCATAGTAAAGTTTAAACATTATCAGAAACCTAAGACATTTGCAAAATACGTATTAAGAACACCATTTCCAAATTGAATTTATTATAAGCAGGAGATTTGTATTGTACACTCACGTAGCATTTTTTGTGATTATCAATAAATACACAAACACGTAATTTACTTAAAATTGTACACAATTTTTCATTGTAATGAGTGGGAAATGGACCGGATTTATTTTGTATTCATCCTGTGATCCTGACTGTATGGCACTAATAAATATGTGTGTAATGCATCGAGCACTGTATAAATTTCCCGATTTATTACAAATTGAATATCGAAATGGTGTATTAAATTGTGGTATTAAACTTCTATCCTCACACCACCGAATGGTTGATAGAATGTACGAAGAAATTTTTCCCCAACTATTAACTCTAACTTCAAATTGTTTAAATATATTTTAAGCGCGCTAAACTAAACAAAGTTATCAAAATCGTTGTTTTTATACAGATAAGTGATCTAAAAGATTGGAAATTGACAACAATTATGGGCGACAAAATAGCCATTCCAAAATTTACATCACTGGAGTATTTAACATCAGAAAATAGTTATATAGATGAAAGATTTAACAATCCAACAGTTTATTATTGGGATGCACCTCAGCCATACCTTGGAAACTGGATTACTTCCTATGGAACGATATTTCGATATATAGTAAAAATTGAGCTCCAATCTACAGTAAAGGGTTCCTTGATTGACAGCCCTGATGTCATAATTAAAGTAAGAAATGTTATTATATATTATATTTATAAATTTCAAGTGTGGAGATTTTCGATTATTCTATTCCGTCAACATTGAAGATCGTCGTATACAAAGACAAGTTTTTATCTATATCAAACCGGCTGAATGGAAAATCGGGAAACTTCGTCCGGAAAAAGTAGCAACAAAAGATGAATTTATTTCATGTCTAGTCAAAGTTGATAAGCTTCTAATAAAAGCAAAATATTATTCCAATCAGAAATCGATTGAGTTTGTTTTAATAAACTTCAGATATAATTATGATAAAATTAATTTTTAATTAATTTTTTTAATTTACACCATTCCCAAATTAAAACTGCTATAAGCAGAAAAATGTGTACACGTGATGCAAGTACACGTGGATTTTAGTGGCATACAATAAATTGCACCCATTAATGTTAGAAACAAAATGGCATACACTTTAATTTATTTGTGCTTTGGTGTATAAAACCGTGTATTTCCACTCTATATAAAACCACAAAAATGTCACGTGAATGTGACTTATAAATTGTCTACTTATAGCAGATTCAATTTGGAAATGATGTATTTATAATACACCAGAATAAAAGTTAATTAAATTAAATATTTTTTAAAAATTATTTTGAATTACCAAAAATAAATAGTGGAAGGATTTATTGTTTTTGATGGTGGTGAAATTTTTAATCACTTCTACGTCGCTTAAATTAAAAAATAGTAATTTCCCTACAAACAATATCAAATGTTTTACACTGGGATTTTTTTTGTCTTTTTTTCTAACTGATAATTTTGGTTTTTTAATTTTCTATCACAATCTACGAAAATTATTAAAAATGAAAAATTATGAAAAAAATTATGAAATCTATGAAAATTATTATTTATTCTTCTTATTTAAATAAATTATCTCTAATAATAATAATAATAATAATAATAATAATAATAATAATAATAATAATAATAATAATAATAATAATAATAATAATAATAATAATAAATATTAAATTTTTTTAGATTATTAAATATAACTCTTTCAAGAGGAGAAGTTCATTTAGCTTTGAATGAAATGCCACATATCGAAAAATGTAATTGTCCCCCGGGTTATAATGGTTTATCCTGTGAATCATGTGAAAGTGGATATAGAAGAGTTAATAATGTCCTCTATCAAGGTCAGTGTGAAGCCTGTGCGTGTTACAATCATAGCAACACATGCAATTCTTTAAATGGAGAATGTCAGGTAAATAAGGATAATTTATATTTACTTTCCCATTTCAGTTGCATGCACTCATATGAATTTTATATGTATTCATAATGCATTGTGTTTTTTAGGATAATAATTATATTAAACTTGATCAGAATAAAAATTTTAAATAATTAATTACATATTCTATTCCGTCAACATACGCTAGAACAAAATAGCACCGTAGAAAACGTCTAATAATTATTAAAAATGTTTTAAGTTAATTTTCTCTGAATTTATTACATTGAAGGACTGGTCTCGATCATTTTCGTACAATTTAACTGATTCTGAAGAGCTTTACTACAAATTGATATTATATATTTTCCACTTTATTTGTATGTTCTAAAGTTGATCCACCGTGTTTAAATCCATTTTACAAATATTTAGGTAGTTTCTAACTAGTATAATATCTAATGCGCTTCATAAAATTCTTGCTAACTGTCGAAAAATTTTATGACGGGGCTATTTTGTTCTGGGTGATTTTGACAGTCCACAATAAAAAAGTGCAGTTGGAAATTTAGACAAAGAGTGCTACCAGGATTTTGTGGTTAATGTTAACTGAAAAATAGAAATTTTGTTTGAAAGTGTATAAAAATTAATAATTCGAAAGATGCATCTTGATAAATAGTTTAGTAAACACATTGAAAGAATAGTACAGGTGATTAATTTACACCCATCTCCTTGATGCACTGATATTGAATATAAATACACGTTTTTTCTGAAGAAAATTTCCAATATCTCCAAATCTTTTCTTTGATTCCAGAAAATATTATTAAAATAAATCATAAAGGTATTGTCGAAGCTGTTTCTGCAACCAATATGGTACCATTCTTGAGCTTACTTTCCAGCACTTGAATTTATATTGCTTGAGAATGAAAAAGGATGGAGGAGTCAACTCATTATCTACTGTACTTTCTGTTGTTTTAAATTTGTTTGGGCAGGTTCAATATCCAATCACTCACAAGCGGTTCCAAATTATTAAAACGTGTCTTGTTAGTGTGCTAGCGCTGAATGTAATTTTTCAACCCTGCGAAGAATTAAAACCTTCTGAAAACAGGAATGACAGAAGACAGATTAAGCGGATTGCCACTACATAACATTCACAAAGATATTCAAGTATATGTTGAAAATGTAATTTTTTTGTGAAGTTGGAAATCGGAAACTAGATTTTGTGTTTTAAATTGTTATAATAAAATTAAATAAATGGTATTTCCAATAACTTATAATTATAAGTTACAATATTTATTTTACGATACTAACAGTTGAGAATTTTTGATGACATTGTATGCTGTCTCACTTATAACCGGTAAGAGGGTGGGGAATTGTCCAATATCCCCCTCATATGTATCTGCCAGTGAGCAGAAAATATATTATTGGTACCAATTTTTAAAAACTTGTCAAAAACTATAATAAAATTCTTTAATAAAAGATCGTGTATAAACAGAATTAGATATATGTATTTTTTATGTATTTAAAATTGTTTATATTTTTAAGAATTGCACTCATAATACTGCAGGAACTCATTGTGAAGACTGCGCCGATGGCTATTATGGTGACGCTAGATCGAAAAACCCAAATTCCTGTAAAACATGCCCTTGTCCACGGTTGGATTATCAAATGACTAAATCATGCTCATCTTTTTCTTCCGAAAATTATGTTTGTCATAAATGTATGCATAAGTATGTTTTTCAGATCATTTTGTACTTTCAAAGTTTTAATATGTATTTGATTATTTAGTACCAGCGGTATTCATTGTGACCGATGTATTGAAGGATATTATGGAAATCCAAAGAAAAAAATCCCATGCAAAAGATGCCAATGTAATAATAATCAAGAAAGCTGTAATTCAGTCACTGGTGAATGCAGGTGCTCATACAATACAATGGGAGCAAAATGTCAATTATGCAAATACGGGTTTTATGGGAATGCTTTAAATAAGTCATGTCAAAGTACGAAATGATTGCATTACCTTTTCACTTATAAAGCAATATTACCGCTTGTATTTCCTTTGAGAAATTATACAATTTCTTTTATAAAATTTTAATTTTTTATTGAATCTTTCAGGATATCTTTTCACTATGAAAGACTTTTTGCCATTTTCAAATGAATGGCAGTTAAACTTTGTCTTTGGTAGTAGTTCTGAGATCATTTCAGATAGTTATTAAAGTTTGGTTTGAATATAAATTTTTATTGAAAAAAAGAGAATACCGTATTTTTCTTTTCATAAGATTATTCGTTAATTTTGATCACCGTAAAATGCACCAGGCTATAATCCGCAATCATATTAAGCTTAGTACTTACTTCACAGATAGCTAAATATCGGTTATTATTCTACTGTTCTTTTGTTATTAAATATGTACAATTATTTATAAACGCACTAGTATTTGAAGGTAGCTAAAAAGTGATTCTCAATCAGCCGAGCGCAAGGATCTTGAAATACGTTTTTATAACATATTGACTGCATAGATTGCTTCGAAGGCTTTATAATGGAACGTGATCCAAAACTATTTGATAGGATAATCACCGGGATCTTCACACGTTGAAACGGGTTGAAAGGGATTTGTAATTGTTACTTTCTCGAAGAAATGAATAACCGTAAGTAATAAAACAGAAACCCATATTCGTTTCACTAAAACATCAACTAAGATATGGACAAAAGTTGACGAAGAATCCGTTTTCTCTGTGAAAACATTATATAAACATTATATATAAAGAATCATATACAAAATATTTTAATCTCTCTTTTGACAGAATGCAATTGTGACTCTTTGGGATCAACAAGTGAAAATTGTGATAAATTGACTGGTAAATGCGATTGTCGCACTAATTTTGCAAATCGACAATGTGATTCATGCGTTCCTGGTCTATATTTGAAAGACGAAAAATGTATTCCTTGTAATTGTGAAATTCAAGGAAGAATAAATTCTGAAAAATTCTGCAATGCTACATCCGGACAATGTTTTTGTCTTGAGAATGTGAATGGCGATCGCTGTGAAAAATGTCTCCAAGGATATTTTAATTATCCCAATTGCAAAAGTTACTGTTTATATGTTCGCCATATTAAATTATAATATTTTTTAGAATGCCTGTGCAGTCCACATGCATTGTCGGTCGATTGTGATTCAAATGATGGGAAATGTAAATGTGGTCCCAATGTCATCAATCGGATCTGTGATAAATGCGAGGTATATAAAACCTAGATATATTATAAACATTACAAGCTTGGTGATACCCAGTGCAAATCCCAATAGTAGACTAGTTTCGAGCTTTTGACTCTCATCAGTACTATGCAGGAAACGCGAAGATTTCTCTTCGTGCCAGGTAAGTATACAATATTGCTGAAATCACAGAAAAAATATCTGCAAACTTGTAAACATGGCGTATGAAAAATCATATTCGACTCTGGAGACACCGTCATACACAGAAACTGTTTACAAGTGCATCCGTAAACCTTTAGCATTTTTAACTTGTAATGGCTACTACTATTGGGATTTGCACTGGGTATCACAAAGCTTGTAACGTTTATATTATTTTAATGTTAGACATCCGTAAAAATATATTTTACACCTAGATATATTGTTTAAAATTTTATATTATAAAAGCGGCCCTTTAATAGCATGGTTAAATGATTCTATGATATTGAAGACTTGGAATTCAACTTTGAGCCTTGGGAATTTTGCACTGTTATTACAAGTTATTGCTGTGTTATTTGCATGTTGTCGCACTGTTATACTGTCTTATTCGAGACTTAAGAGGACTAATAACGTGTAGATATCAAAAACCTAATTTAAGATTTTCATATGGAAGTTAGTGATAACTATTAGAAAATGATAATTTATAAAGAAGTAGTAAAATAAAAAATTGTTTAACATGCTGTAAATGTTAATAGTATTGTTGGGGTTCAACAAGAGAGGCACAAAAATGAGGTGAAAATTGATAAAAACACCAAATTCAAAATAAAAATTTAAAGTACAAAATATTAATTAAAAAAAATCAAAATTTTAAAAATGAATATTTTCTGGGGGAAACTGGTATGGGCGGATGCTAAATAATGAGACGAGTTCAGCTATAATAAAATAAAATCAATGGGGGGTCCCTAAAAGGAATAAATTACAAAAAACAAAAATTAATTAAAAATTAATTAACTAATGGAAAACCCGAGCTAATGGGAAACCCGAGCTAATGGAGAACCCGAGCTAATGGGAAACCCGATACAATGGAAAACCCGAGCGAATTGAGAAATCCAATTTCGGGAAGGCAATTAATTTAGCCGGATAAAAAGCGCCGTCAAAGGAAATGAGCAAATTCCCTTCAATTAAATTAGACCTCCAAGAGGAAGCCCGGGGGAAATAAAACCAAAAATAATTGGCAAAAATAAAGTCAATTAACAAGCGAGTATAAAAGCAACTGACAAGAAAACAAAATGCCAGTTGGTCGAAGAAAAGAAAACAGAAGTTGACGAGAGTGAAAAAGGAAATATTAAAGTTAGTCGAAAGTAAACCATTTAAAAAGATCGAACGTACCAGAAAGGGATATCTCCCGTTGGAAGATCTACCCCTGCGTGAGATTTGTGGCAAATTGAAAAGTGCAGACAAAACCTGATTGTATCAAGTGTGAGTAAACTAATACAAGTGTAAAAGTGTAACTGCATCAGTGTCAATAAAGATTTTGTGTTGGGTTATTTATTTATTTATTCATCTGGAAAAGAACACAAAGGAGTCAGACCGTAGTACCGACTTGCATTAAAAACCCAACAGTATAAAAGTATAATGCAAATACAAATTGGTACAATCGCCTCAGACTAGAATAATGAGAGTTACTATTTATCCTAACAATTATTATAATAATTTATTTTCTTTTGGATGTTCAATTATTTTCATTGACCAAAAAAGATGTGCCTTTTTCAGAATATGGAGAATGGTAGCATTTTTATATGTAGTGAGACGTAAGTAGTGATTTCAAGATTTTTGGATTTCTTGAATAAAAAAGAGAATTTACTAAGTAACTTTGTTCAGGGAATATCTGAAATAGGTCAGAAATCTTTTTCTAAGAGAGTAGTTTGGAAGAGATAACTTAAAGCCCATTATGATATACGTGAAGCATTATTTTCCTGCGTTTAGTGATAACATTATTGTTAGTACTTTTCACCTTAAATTTAGGTTAGGTCAACTTATCAATAGATTGCATTGCCGAAACATTTAAAGAAATGAGAACAAAGTTTTACAAAGTTTTAGACCAGTGGTTCATAACCGGTGCTCAGCGAACTTGTTGCTAGTGCTCCGTGAAATTAAGGAAGTAGAAACTTAATTTTACCTCATCTACTATATGTAATTCAAGTTGCATAAATAGTGGCTAGATGATATACCTTTGGAAAGTGAAGTCGTGTGCTAATCTCGTAACACCTCTCAAGTACTCGATCAAGATCCGTCATCCGATCACTGGGCACTTCCACGCAGGCGATTACCTTTGCCTTTATATCAATAATAGACAGATCTTCTCATTTAATAATCTTTTATGCGTTTTTATTTGGATTGTGTTGTGTGTGCTCGCGCTATTTAACACATAAGTGAACACATCTTTAATCCAGATCTTACATAAATATCAGGTAAGACATTTTATTAGTGAATTGTTGCTTTGTCCAATGTTTTAGACGAAGAATTGAGAGTAGTTATATTAAATATTAGACCTAATATAGTTGAAATCTGTAAAAGCCGACAAGCTCAGGTATCACATTAAATGATTTTCAGCTCAAATAAATTCCTTTCGAGTATTTTTCTTATGATCAAAAGTGCTCCCTGACTTAAAAAAGGTTAAGAATCAGTATTTTAGACACTAAAGTTATGATTTGTGTGAATATTGAATCAGTTTGAATCACAAATGATTAAACCAGTTGTTTGCACTAGAAAGTTTAGAAAACAAAATGGCAGATATAGAAAAAGAGCCTGGAATGCATTCAAGAATCTTAATACTCATTTTCTGGATAATATTATGTTGTTAAAATTTGATTAAAATTTACTTTGGTTTGTTTCAGAAATGTCACTCAAATTTTACTAAATATTTTAGAATCTTTATTTATTTCGACCAAATTTTGTAGTTGTAAATGAGGAAATATGGAAATTTTTTATCAAGAAATAATTAACAAAGAAACGATCGCAATTACAGTAGAATAAAGCAATAATAGATGATTGCCGCTGGAACTTGGTTTGCCGAAAAGAAGAAAACGATTCACTGTACAATTTTAAACTTTGGATTAACATTATTTAATCATTGTTTTGGTTTTATATAACTACTGCGTTATGCATACACATATAAGCAGAAAATTTGGATGTCATATTCATATGATATTTTTGTGAGTGCATAGAAATACACAAATAACTCCAAATTATGAGCTCATTTGTCATCATGTTTGTCGATAAAACTGTATATATTTCGTATTTATGCCATAGTTAAGACTACATGCCACTAGTAAGTTATGTACATTCACATGGTAATGTACAAGATTTTCTGCTTATAGCAGATTAAATTTGGAAATGGCGTATGCATGTAAAATGACAGACCGATACGTATTGCTTGTATATGTCTATTGTTAATTAGTCTATTCAGTGGCGTAGCAATAGGTTGTGCAGGTTGTGCACGGCACAAGGGCCCAGGACGAAAAATTAGTAAAATTTATACGTTCGAGCATTATAAATTCCCCGATTGTCATCAAACCAAGCATCGCTTTGGCGTTTGTTTTGTTTTTATTAAGACAGCAACCACAGTTTGGACGGTTTATACATTTAATATTATTAGGAATCTATATTGGATATAGTTGTAAACCACATATGTCACACCCATTCATCTATTAAATTATTTGCTTTACTTGACGTAAATACAGAGAATACCGAGAAGTAACAAAATATCCTTTCAACCCAACCCGAAACGCTACAATTTCTGTTTTAAAATGCGCAAATTTACTCAGAGAGTTGCTAATCACCTTCCCCCAAGCCTGCCTATGGTTTGGTTCCTCGGATCACTTCGTTCGACAAATATTTTGTGCGTCCCAAAATCTGCACAAGGGCCCCAGAAATCCTTGGTACGCCACTGAGATTATTATTATCGATGATGTTAGAAAAAAACATTATTTTCAAAATAAGGATTTCAAACTTATTAAAAAACAATAGATATTAAAACGGAAGAAAGAATTTATGTGTTTTCAGTATAATAACAACTACCAGATTATTTTGAATTGCTTTTTATATGTTTACAGAATTTACATTATTGGTATAACCGAACTGATTGTGTACCTTGCAACTGTGGCAAAGGATCATCATATCCTAAATGTGACATGGAAACTGGAAACTGTAAATGCGCGCGGAATGTTGCCTCAAGAGACTGCAGTATGTGTGAAATTGGATATTTCGGTTTAAGTGTAACTGGTTGCAAAAGTAATCAATAAAATAAAGTATTTCATATATGATTTATACAATTTCAGAGTGTCCGCCCTGCTACAATGGTCAAATCTGCAATAACGATGGAAAATGTGTTTGCCCTCTAAATACCGTCGGAAACCGTTGCAACAAGTGTTCTGACGACAGTTGGGATTTTAATGCGACTATCGGTTGCAAGGTAAATTTAGATTCTTAACCGTGCATTTCTTTTATATAGTAAAGAAATTTTTAATAATTAACATATTACTCGAATTGTCTGAAGAAACAAACTTTAATCTATCATAACTTGTTAAAATTTTCATCTCCGATTCTTTCTTCTGTTACTCAATTTTGAAGCAATTCAAATGCAATCTTAATGTTTGCATCGTTTTTTTGATTTATCTTATCATCCATTGTCTTTTAAACTTTTTTAAAACTCTTATATTTTGCAAAGATTTCAAATTTATTATATGTGTGTACTTTTATATTTCGTTTCTGTTGTGGATCTCCGTGTTCCAATGCCGATTGTTCATAGGGTAGCAATCTAGTAAACGCATCAACATTAATGTGCTCTTTACCTTTCCTGTATTCAACATTTATTTAAAATATTTCTAATTCTGCTTTCCAAACGTAATAGTGAGATGTATTTGGGGAATCCCAATTTAGTAACAATTTAAAGCTTGATAGCTTATCTTCACTGTGTAATGTCGTTCATATAAGTAATGTTTAAATTTCGTTACAAGAGGATAAATAAATAACAGCGCTTTCCTAGTTGTAGTAGTTTCTGTCCTGGGACTTATTCAATATTTTTGATGCATATGCAATTATATTTTTATGCCTATTCTAAATTTGAGATAATACAGCCACTAAATCTCCGTATAACATATGTATCTAAAATAAACGAGTCATTTTTATTTGGAATTATTAACAGTGGAGGTGACATCAAGGTACATTTTAATTTCTCTAATGCCGCAATTTTCTTTCATTCCATTCAAGAATATTATCTTTCATTAACATATTGTATAAAGATTGAGAAATATTTGCATATTTCTTTATTAAGCATCTACGATATCCACTTAGTCCCAAAATCATCTGTAATTTTTAATCAAGCTTCTTTTAAACTTATTAATATTTTTTCTAATTGATCATTATGCTCTTTTACAGTGCTGCCAAATATTAAAATTCCATCAAGATAAATAACATAATATGTCCAATTTTCACATTTTAGAACAATATTAATCAATTTCCGAAATGTAGCTGGCGCCAAACACAAATTACCTATGATTTACGATAAATGATGTCTTTTCGTTACCGGATCTTCTAATTCTGTTTGATGATGCGTACTTGCTAGGTCAGTTGTTGAAAAGTATTTTACTTCAAAGATTTCTTCGGAGTTGTTACAGCATTTAAATTAATCTAATCAACTTCCATCATAATCGAACCGATTTTCTTTCGTACAATAACTATAAGAGAATTCCAGGCTGAATTGCTTGGACTTATTATATCAGCTTCCAAAAGTCCTTCAATCATATTTTAACATCTATTTCTAATCTCACTGGCACATACGTTGGTTTCACTGTTACTTTGATCTACTTTTCTTTTAATATCATGTTTCACAAATTCACATTTGCCAAAATCTGTTGTCCATGTACTGAATATTACTGTATTACGCATTATTAGTCCATCTTTATTATTTTATTTCAAATTTATATTCAATTTCTCTCTTAAAGAATCCATAATTTTGTCTAATTTGATATTTCATTCTTCGAGGTTTAATATGAGATAAATTTTACTTGCCTAATTTTACTAGTCTTAATGATGTTCCAGTGTAAGGAGTTAGTAAATCTCTATATAAAATCATTATGGTTAAATGGTAGAAGTGAGATCAGTTAGTAGAAATAATTATTTCTGTTAAATTTGTATATTTAAATTCTATATTAAATTATATCATATTATATTAAATTATATTAAATTAAATCAATTAAATGTATGACCAGTAATTACATTAATATTAATAATTATCACGCCTCGGTGTTTAAATATTCTAGTAAACGGCTCAATTTTTGAAGTTGTTATAAAAATAAATGCTTGAAGAAGACTTGAATTTAATTGCGTCTAACATGGCGACCACGACCACGGATTTATTGATAAGCAGACTTTTACCTGAGAAATTTCACAAAGGCGATGATTTAGAAAATTTTATCAAGGATTGTCAAAGGTTTTTTGGCGCGACAAAAACAACAATTAGGATGCAAGTAATATTAACTACAACATTACTTGACAGATCGCTAATGGAAGATTATGAAGCAGCCGAAGGAAAAACTATGGAAGAGAAACTTCGATATGCATTTTCAAAACCGACATCATTAATGGATGATCTAAAAGAAGCTTTGAGTTATGAACAAGGATCAGATTCAGCCGAAACTTTTATTGAGAAAATTAAAAAGATGACAAAGAAATTAATAGCGCACAAATGGGACGAAGAAGAAATAGAAAAATGCCTGCTTACAAACTGTGTAAGAGATCGAGAAGTTAAAAAAGAGATCGAGATGAAAGATTTGAAAACATCAGAAGAAATAAAAGCGACAATAAAGAAATTAGAAAAGGTAAACAAAATTATGGGCCATATTAATGTTGTGAAGACTTCACCGGTTGTTCAAAACTACAGAAGCTACAGAGATGTTGCTCAAAGAGGAATGGTAAACGGAAATAATAATTTCAAGCAGCGAAACGTCAGTAACCGACAATTGGAATGCTGGACATGCAAGAAAACTGGTCATGTGAGTCGAGAATACCAAATGAAAAAGAAAATGACGTGTTTTGCATGCGGAGTTGAAGGCCACGTACGGCGAGAATGTTCAACGATTCAATGCCAGAGATGTCACTTACGTGGACATAAGGAGATTGACTGCTATACAAATTTGGAAAGAAGGAAGTTTCAAACTAATTCAAACATGAGAAACAATAATTATTATGCCCATCGAACTACAAGCTATCAACAAAAGATCAACAATCCAGGAAGAACAATTGCAGCAATTGAACCTAATGATGAGACAATGCCACTTGAGTATTCAGATGATGCAGAAGACAAATATGAGGATATTCAGCACCCAAAAGTACATGCTTCGACACGGGAGGCAATGATCGGAGCAATATACTAGGTAATTTTGATATTGATGTAAATATTGGTCATAATAATTTTAATAATGTAAATAATCCTTATATATATAATAATGTAGAACCTTTATGTAATAATATTTGTAATTTTAAAAAGTTTCCTTTAAATAATTTTAAATGTTATAGTTATTTTAATGCTGATCGATCTTTAATAAATAATAATAATAATCCTAAGAATCAAGAAGAGTATAATGAAATTAAAGAAGCAGAATATAATAATAAAATAGTAAATGAAAAAGTTTATAAATTTATTAAAAATGCAGAAGATAAATTAGAGAGAAAGGAAATTGGGTGGATTAATGAAATATCAGAGGAGCAAAATATTTTCACTAAAGATTAATGGAAACGACCGAAATTGAGTTATGACAAAATGCAAGGTAGACCGAGTACAACTCTTGAAATTCAGGGCTATAGAATGGAATGCTTACTAGATACAGGAGCAAGAGTAAATGTAATGGCAGAAGCAGTTGTGGAAAAATTAGTGAATGTGAAAATCATAAAAACAGATGAGATGTTAAGATGTGCAAATGATAGTAAATTAGAGACAATCGGAAAAATATATATTGATGTTAGAATTGGTAATATGGAAAGAAAAATAACATTTATAATAGTTAAAAATATTGTTCCAGATATAATAGGCGGAGTGGAATTGCAGAAAGAGTTTGGAATTGAATTAAACTACATCAAGCAAAATGAAGAAGGATATAATGAATCTGTGTGTGAAATAGAAGCTAGATTTGGGGAAAAGATTACAGATAACGAGAGATGTCAAAAAGCAATAGAAATTCTAAGATTAAACGAAAATAAAAGACTGTTAGAGATTGTTAAAAACAATAAAAGTGTTTTTATGGCTAATAACTGGGATATCGGATGTACTGATTTAATTGCACATAAAATCATCACAAAAGAAGGGCCAATTATGATAAAACCCAGAAGACAACCCATCAATTTAGAGGAGAAAATAAATGCTGCTATAAAAAATTTAGAAAATAATGATATCATAAGAAGATGTAATTCACCTTAGAATACGCCGTTAGTATGCGTGTGGAAAAAAGACAAAAAAGATATCAGACTTTGTTTAGATTTTAGACAGCTTAATAAGATTACTGAAAGACAAGCTTTTCCTATGCCGAATGTAGAAGAAATTCTAGTTACATTACATGGATCTAAGTACTTTAGTTCTATCGACCTTGGGAACGCTTATTATCAGGTGAAATTGGACATAGAATCGCAAGAAAAGACAGCATTTTCTACTAAAGAAGGGCAATTTTGTTTTAATAGAATGCCTTTTGGCATTGCGGCGGCACCGGGTACATTCCAAGAATTAATGACAAAAATATTGAAAGATCTATGGAAAGAAGGAGTTATGGTGTATTTAGACGATATTTTAATTTTTACAAGAACAATTGAAGAACATTACAATGTGTTTGGAAAGGTTCTAGAGAAAATAAGGGAAGCTATATTGAGAATCAACCCAGAAAAATGTCAGTTATTAAAGAGCGAAGTAAAGTTTTTAGGGCACATTATTAACAGTCAGGGGATTCGGACAGATCAAAGTAAAATTGAGGCTATTAAATCATTTCAGAAGCCTAAGTGTATAAAGAATTTGAGAAGCTTTTTAGGTATATGTAACTATTATCGGAGATTTATTAAGGAATATGCAACAAAATCAAGAGCGCTAGAAAGCATATGTGGAAGCAATAGTGAAAAAATAATCTGGACTGAGGAATGTGAGAAAGCTTTCGAAGAAATGAAAATGGCGTTGACTACAGCGCCAATTCTCGTATTTCCTGATTTCAAGAAAGAATTCATATTAGATACAGACGCAAGCTTTGATACAATTGGAGCTGTATTATCACAAAGAGATGAAATGGGGCATGAACACGTTATTGCATATGGATCACATGCAATGAGTAGCCATGAAAGAGGATATTGTATAACACGAAAAGAGCTTTTGGCTATATATTATTTCTGTCGCCATTTCAACCATTATTTATACGGTAAACGGTTTGTTTTGCGCACTGATCATAAAGCAATAACTTTTATGTTAACGACAAAGAAGCCGATAACAGCACAGTTCCAAACGTGGATAAATTACTTGAGCAGTTTAGACATAAAAATGGAGTTCAGAAAAGGTACGGCGCATACGAATGAAGATATGCTGTCTAGAAATACATGCGGCAAATGTGTACAATGTTTGATGGACCACGATAACCCCAAATCAGGGCGATTAAAAACTAGATTGTTAACATTGATGACCGAAAATAATGGAAATGAATGGCAAAGAGATAATGCAGAAATACAAGATATAAAAGATCAAATAAATGAAAGGAAAAATAATAAATATATGTTAAAAGGAAATATTATCTATACCAATCAAAACAAAATATGGATACCAGAAACAAAAAGACGAGAAATGATTAAGGAAACACATTTATTATTATGCCACGCAGGAGTAGAAAAAGTTATGAAATATATTAGGAACAATTTTGATATGGAAGATTTGCTAAACGAAGTAAAAGAGACTATTTCAATATTTGAAGCATGCCAGAAAAACAAAGTTTTAACTACAAAGTCAAAAGAAAAAACCCAAGTAATTCTAGCTTCAGAACCTATGGAGAAAATATACATGGATATTTGCGGTCCATTAAGAGAAACCTTCAGAGGAGAAAAATATATTTGTGCAATAATCGATCATTACAGTAAATACATATCTCTAACTCCTATTAGAAAGCAAGATGAAAATACAATAAAGGCAGTTTTGTTAAATAATTTGATATTGAAATTTGGAGCCCCTAAGGAACTACATGTTGATTGTGGAAAAAATTTCGAAGCAAATAGCATTAAAGAACTAGCAAAGGCAGCAGGAATTGAGATGATATTTTCGAGTCCGTATCATCATAATACTAATGGTGTAATTGAAAGACAATTTCGTACTATAAGAGACTATATTAACGCGTCACTCAGAGAAGGAGTTAAAAAAAGCTGGGCAGAATTAATACCTGATATAGAATACGTTTTAAATGCGACAGCTCAAAAAACTACTGGAGTGAGTCCAGCAGAAATTATATTTGGAAGAAAGATTAATAGATCGCAATGGCATAGTAATAATGAAGTGGATAGGAATGAAATCATGCGGAAATTAGAGGCTAAAAGACAGCAAACGAAAGAAATTGGCACAACTAGGAACTTAGAAGTGGGGGACAAAGTATTGGTGAAACAAAAAATTAGAAACAAAGATCATGAGAGATATGAAGGACCATACACAGTAATAAAACGAAATCATGAAAAAAGTTATTTATTAACAGACGAAAACGGGAGAAAAATAACGAGGAATATAGAAAAGTTAAAGCATTTTAAAGATGGGGGGATGTAAGGAGTTAGTAAATCTTTATATAAAATCATTATGGTTAAATGGTAGAAGTGAGATCAGTTAGTAGAAATAATTATTTCTGTTAAATTTGTATATTTAAATTCTATATTAAATTATATCATATTATATTAAATTATATTAAATTAAATCAATTAAATGTATGACCAGTAATTACATTAATATTAATAATTATCACGCCTCGGTGTTTAAATATTCTAGTAAACGGCTCAATTTTTGAAGTTGTTATAAAAATAAATGCTTGAAGAAGACTTGAATTTAATTGCGTCTAACATCCAGTAAAGTTTTTGGTTGCCATCCTCTAATTTTTTCAATCTCAATAAAACATTCATATCTACAAGACTAATATCTCTTTTCAAATTGTTCTTGTAAATAAATAATCTCTTGAGACATTAATTTATATGTTTATATGTTTATATATTTTATTACTGGAAAGCAGAATTAGAAATATTTTAAATAAATGTTGAATACAGGAAAGGTAAAGAGCACATTAATGTTGATGCGTTTACTAGATTGCTACCCTATGAACAATCGGCATTTATTCTGACTATTTTAAACAGATTTATTATTATCAAATAATATATAGCAAAAATAGAAACATTTAACTTAATTTTTTAAAATTTATTAGGATATATTTTCGTTCTCTAAATAATAATTTTATTAATTTAATACTATATATATTTTACTGATAAATTATAAGTAAAATATTTAATTAAATTTCTGTTATACTTTTCCATATTTTTCAGCTTCATCACTCAACATTTTGTATATGTCGTAGGCAAATGGTAAATTTAGGAAAATAACATTTGGCTAGGCAAAATGCCATCTTTAGCTATTATTTCATTTCCATAATTTGTCCCCTTAGGGGTACGGATCACAAGGGTACACGTACATTCAACACCACACACAATGTAGCAATGGAAATGAAATAATAGCTAAAGCTATTTGACCAGGCAAATGGAATTTGCCTAGCCAAATGTTTTTTTCCTAAAATTACCATTTGCCTACGACATATATATGACTGTTTATAAAAATGTATTATAAAATTAAATTGTTAATTTTATGTTTAACCACCACATCGAAAAAAATCAAGAATAATGCAAAAAAATGAAATATAATTTACATAATAAAATTTAAATAAAAAAAAATAGGACAGTCATATTTAAAATGGAAGTCACTTGAACCTTATGAACCTTACCAATCCTATTAAGCACAATGTTGGTTTGAGGTGATCAAATTAAATAAAAACACATTTTTAATAGTATAAATTTCTTAAATATTGTTTATAAGGAAAATCCTCTTCACTAGTATAGATAAGAAAAGAAAAGTATTTAGGAAATGAAAGAAATGAAGAAGATCAGCTTTGTCTTTTGCAGATAAATATTTTCAAATCACATCAATAAGATCTTTATGGTAAGAAATGGTTTTGAGTTCTTCTTTGGATTTCAATGTTGTATCAAATTTATCAAATAATTAATACCAATAAAATTTTCAATATTTTTGGTCACCTTTGATATGTTTACTTTGGTGATATTTTATTATTTTTCATTTTTAAAATTTGTGTTAGATGGAATGAAAACTCTTGATCTGTTGTCAGAGTGAAAATAAATGAAATAATTAATATTTTGTATTTTATGCTCATATTCTGCTCTACACTTACTTTTATTATTCAAATATAATGATTTATTAATTATTTGTATTAGAAATGTAACTGCTATATAAAGGGATCGTATTCCCATATCTGTAATAAAGTTTCCGGACTATGTGCTTGCAAAACTGCATTTTTCGGTAGTAAATGTGATCAATGTAATGCGGGTTATTATGGCTTTCCCAACTGCCAGCCTTGTTCTTGTTCTAAAAATGGTACCATATCTGACAAATTGACAAAATGCGACAAAATCACAGGACAATGTCAATGCAAACAAAATGTTATAGTATAAAAATATTTTACGAATATTTTCCATTTATTGATATTTTAAGGGGACGAAGTGCGAAGTATGTAAAAAGGGAACATTTCCTTCCGATTCCAATTACGAAGGAGGATGTTTTTCATGTTTTTGTTTCGGAATTAGTGAAAAATGCCATGCGATTCTCAATCATAGAATTTCAGAAAATTCAATTTATGAATATCATGTAAATATAGGTTTAATTATTTTATAATAAAAATGTTTTCCATTAAGATTTTTGATGAAAAAGATTCCTTTGAATCAGGAAAAGATTACAGTATTATCAATTTAAATGCTACTTATCCCAGAAAATTTGGCTGGCCGCTTACTATGTTTAGGCCAATTTATGTCAACGTTATGAAGCTGTTCAATTCCCATGACTTGGTAAGTTATTATTAAAATTGTCTTGTGAAAATGTCTTTTTTTCCTTATAATAATGGCTTCTTTTTAGTCACTATTTTATCGTTCAATTTTTATGACTGTAAGTGTGGACTGTTTGGGTAACAAATGTGGAAGGGAAAATCCTGTACAAACTGAAGTTTTTATGGAAAGTTACAACGGCTTGTTTGGACTGCGTTACATTGTGAATCACTCCGTTTCAAATTCCAATGACATTATTGTCGACTTCAACGAGCATTCAAAAAACGGAAAATGGGTGATCAGCCGGTATAAAAATGATATTCTGGACAAATTTATTATACTGGAAAACTCAAATGTTATAAACATTAATTTGACAAGAGATATTTTCATGATGGCTTTATTAAACGTAACCAGTTTCAAAGTAAAATTATACACGGAGACAGTAAATCCTCCATTGATAAAGTAATAATTACATTTAGTTATTTTTATTGATTGTCAAACTTTTTTATTAATCTTGTTATTCCTTTAAATAAAATATTTTAATATAAAGAGTAATATAAAATTCAATTCTATTTCTTATGGAAGACTAGTTTCGAGATTATTTGGGTCCTACCAGTACCATGCAAATGTGTCAACACCGTCCATTATTGAATCCCTTCATCATTTGATGAGACCCCTTTACCTAGTCAACGAAAACAATTTTATTTTATTCAATTGTAACTTACCTCTGTCCAATCTCATACAAGCTTTGATCGTGTATATAAGTTTTGGTGACAGAAATTATAAAAGTATCTTATTTACCTAGCTTGTATGATTTCATATTATTTACTTTTATATTTAAAAGATACGACTGTGATATTTATAGGTTTTTTTAGAGAAGTCACGTTCTTCTCTAATGTGCTTCACTGGATGAATTGAGTTTTTGACATGGTATCAATTAAAACTAGTCCACCTGAAATTACTTCGAATATCACAACATTGGTTTAGATTAATAAGCTCAAGGGGTCTTACAGCAGCTTTTATGTATAAAATAAATCTAATTTCTTAATGGATTAATTATTCAGAGGTTTTTGGTGTCATATTGTAAGTCAGATGTACTTAATCATTTTTTAGTTGTTGTTTTGTGATCACCAATTATTTAAAATGTTATCAAATTTATTATAACTTAAATTGAAATAAGCAAATTGACAGGAATTTCATTTATCTTCATTTAAATTTTAACTTTATACATGATTTATATGTTAAATAGAATAAAAATATTGATATATAGTCGAATTATAAATGAAGAAAAATGAAATTTTAAAGGAAAATACTAATCAAAGAATGTATTGAATTAATACATATGCTTAATTAATTTGAAAATTAAAGTACCTACTTAGAGAAACTTAGAGAATATATTTATTAATTTTAATTTTTGCGTCTCAAAAACTTTAATAAAATAATAAATAAAAATATCATCATTACTGTGAATTTTAATTCTTTTAGTTTTATCCAAATTTTATTTGGCCATAATTTTAACAATACTTTTTTTACATTTTTTTGATTTTTCAAATTTTAATATTTTCAAAAAATTTTGTAACTAAATTACGTGATGCGTTCAATACCGTATTTCCCCGAAAATAAGACACTGTCTTACTTCAAATTTTCAGAAAAAAAGCTACCTAGGGCTTATTTTCGGGTCATCTGAACAGAACATGTATTAAAATACCTAAAAACCCATGTAAAACCGACACATGTGATTTTAAAATTATGGTCATGATCATTGGATTGGGGATTGAATAACTAACAGATTTGCCAGTATTTGACACTTTAAAGCATATATTTATGGCTAATTTGAATTAAAATTACTATTTTTTTTCGTTATGTAAATAAGTAAACAGATCTTTCAAAGTAGGTCTTATTTTCAGGGTAGGTCTTATATTTTTTGTGGGCGAATAATTCATGCTAGGTCTTATTTTCGAGGTAGGTCTTATTATAGGGGAAATACGGTAAATACCCGGATTACTCAAAAAAAATAACAGTACCTTAACAATATTCTAGTAAAATCAGAATATATTATTTATGGTTACAAAATTATTTGTTTTAATTTCATCTGCATATCAGCACGCGGGGCATATTTTCAATTTATTTGTCAAATCATGCTACATCCTGTAGAGCAGTGGTTCTTAACCTGGGTTCCATGGACCCCCAGGGGGTCCGCGAACGGGTTCCAAGTGGTCCGCGACACTATTTACAAGAAACTATTATTTTTGTTTGAAGCTGAATAAACAGATTTATAAATAATTATTAAAAAATGTATGTGTTTTACTATCAATTTATTAATTTTTTAACATTTCAGGGGTCCGTCGGTACCAATTATATATTTATGGGGTCCATAAGTTTGAAAAGGTTAAGAACCCCTGCTGTAGAGTATAGAAGTTTAATTAAATTCTTTGTTTTGTGTGGTAATAACTGTCAACAAATATGAAATCAATTACAGTCAACTTATGGCAAGATATGGTCTTCTCGTACCACAATCTACGATTGGATTAGCTAGTTAAAAAATTGTTGCCAGTCAGTGTTGTATTGTAAAAAAGTTGGTCATTCTGGTGAAATTTCTGACCAAAAAAAGGAATGTTTGCAAATTATGAAAGAAGAATGCTGAATGACTATCAAGGAGATCTTGCAGCAGTTGAATGCGAGTACCGGACATGTGCATATCATTCTGAATGAATCTGGTTTAAGAAAATTAGCATTCAGGTTCATCCCACGTTATTTATCTTCTGAGATGTGTGAAAACCGAATGAAATATTGCTAATGAACATGGTACCCAATTCCTCAAAAATATTATTATTGTGAATGAAACCTCTTTATCCCTATTTGTTTCTGAAACGAAGCATGAGTTCAGCGAATGGAAATTCGATGAAGGAATGAGTTCCATGAATATGAGATCTGGAAGATGTCAACGAAAATCATTGATGCCGAAATATTTTTAGAATCAGTGGCATTGTAAAANGGCGAATAATTCATGCTAGGTCTTATTTTCGAGGTAGGTCTTATTATAGGGGAAATACGGTAAATACCCGGATTACTCAAAAAAAATAACAGTACCTTAACAATATTCTAGTAAAATCAGAATATATTATTTATGGTTACAAAATTATTTGTTTTAATTTCATCTGCATATCAGCACGCGGGGCATATTTTCAATTTATTTGTCAAATCATGCTACATCCTGTAGAGCAGTGGTTCTTAACCTGGGTTCCATGGACCCCCAGGGGGTCCGCGAACGGGTTCCAAGTGGTCCGCGACACTATTTACAAGAAACTATTATTTTTGTTTGAAGCTGAATAAACAGATTTATAAATAATTATTAAAAAATGTATGTGTTTTACTATCAATTTATTAATTTTTTAACATTTCAGGGGTCCGTCGGTACCAATTATATATTTATGGGGTCCATAAGTTTGAAAAGGTTAAGAACCCCTGCTGTAGAGTATAGAAGTTTAATTAAATTCTTTGTTTTGTGTGGTAATAACTGTCAACAAATATGAAATCAATTACAGTCAACTTATGGCAAGATATGGTCTTCTCGTACCACAATCTACGATTGGATTAGCTAGTTAAAAAATTGTTGCCAGTCAGTGTTGTATTGTAAAAAAGTTGGTCATTCTGGTGAAATTTCTGACCAAAAAAAGGAATGTTTGCAAATTATGAAAGAAGAATGCTGAATGACTATCAAGGAGATCTTGCAGCAGTTGAATGCGAGTACCGGACATGTGCATATCATTCTGAATGAATCTGGTTTAAGAAAATTAGCATTCAGGTTCATCCCACGTTATTTATCTTCTGAGATGTGTGAAAACCGAATGAAATATTGCTAATGAACATGGTACCCAATTCCTCAAAAATATTATTATTGTGAATGAAACCTCTTTATCCCTATTTGTTTCTGAAACGAAGCATGAGTTCAGCGAATGGAAATTCGATGAAGGAATGAGTTCCATGAATATGAGATCTGGAAGATGTCAACGAAAATCATTGATGCCGAAATATTTTTAGAATCAGTGGCATTGTAAAAGGTCTGTTAATTAATTCCACCTACTACAGCAACATCGTTGACACATCCAGATGTAATTGCCGAAAGCCACATGGTCTCTCTTTATGGTTGCTCAACAACTCTCCAATCTAAAAAGTGCGGAAACAATGGAAGTGATTGAGAAAAATTGATTTGTTCTCTTTTAAATCACCATCCCCATAGTCCCGATGTTGTTCTCAGCGACTTTTATGAAAATACATTTACGGAAGAATATCTACCAAAATGCTGCAGACTTGTAACATGGTGTGGAACTTTCCTTGAAAAATGAAAACCTTTTGGGAACTCTTGCATCACTGGAAGAAGTGTGTTGACCACACAGATCTTATTGTTGAAAAATAAAGACTAAATACTATTTTTGTTGCTATGTTAAAATATATCGTTCCTATTAGTTTCCTTTAGTACCTAGTCCGGGAATTTATTGAACTCACCACCTATTTATAAATATAAAATTTCACTTCAAACTCTAAAAATACGAATTATTGTCGAATAAAGTTAAACAAAAACATTTCATAATTGAAAAAGTGAAAACTCCATCTTAGCATGAATGAACATTAATGTGTTGTTGACAAATAATTTCTTATAAAATATTAATTACAAAATTATTTTAAGATTAAAAATAGTAACATACAAAATTCTGGAAACTACTCAAGCGATTGGAAAGCCAATAACAGCTGTTGAGAAATGTGTTTGCAATGCTCTTACCTTCGGAAATCATTGCCAAGTAATTATATGTTTCAATAAATATTATTTATAATATTATTAATTTATTATAATTATTTGAATTAATAATATTAATAATAATAATAATAATAATAATAATAATAATAATAATAATAATAATAATAATAATAATAATAATAATAATAATAATAATAATAATAATAATAATAATAATAATAATAATAATAATAATAATAATAATAATAATAATAATAATAATAATAATAATAATAATAATATTAATAATAGATTTTTTTTAATTATAATTTGAAATTACTATTATTTTTGTCAAAGAAAAATTCATTATTTTAAAACAAAAGCCTTATTTTTTTCATGATGTATAATCGACTTCCAAATTAATCTTCATGAAATATGCAATTTTAACAAAATTTTATTTTTAATGATCTTTTCCTTAGAAAATTTGGTTTTGATATATTTGGAATATTTTTCTAATAATTTTTTAAATATTCTTTATTTTTAAAGTAATTTAAAAATATATATTTCATAGAAAATCTTTCGAGTAAGTAATGTCGCCAATTTTTATTTCACATTTTAACTATCGAACTTTCGCTGCTGTTTCAGTTATTTTTAATTAAGTTATTTATTTGTTTCGCTAGTTTATTTGAATATTCCTTAGAACCCAATCAGTGGCTATTATAAGGAATATTTCAATTTGCCCAATTCCACTAAATTTGGGAACATGAGAACTGGAAATAGAATTCTTATTAACTTAAAAAAATGCAATTGCAATGAGTATAGCAAAGTCTGTGACAGTGTTACAGGAGATTGCCGGAATTGCATGGGCAATAGGGAAGGGAACAAATGCCAATTGTGCATGAAAGGATTTTATAAAGATGATAAAAGTAATGATCAGTGCAAACCATGCCAATGTCCTACTTCACATTACAAGTATATATTATAATAATGTTGTAATAAATAACAATTTTATTAATAGAACTTATTTATTAAACCATTTTGAACTTTGAATTTTTTGCTGGTCATTTTTATGATCCGACTTGTGGGAGTTCTGTAACTTGTTTCACAGACATTTGTAGACATGCTTGAATTACACATGATTATGTAATTGTTTATAAGCACAAACTTTTCAAATATAAATTATAAAGTTCATTTTTGAATTGAGTGCCCTAATCTAAAATTATATGGCTAGGATACAACAATGTGAATATCAACAAAATATTTTATTTCTTACAATGTTTTCTTATTGAAAGAAAGACCGGGTTTATGCTACTTCAAAATCTATTTATCTTGTTGAATATATTTTAATTATGATTAACCTTAGAAACTGAGTAGAATGTCTTCCTTTTTAGGCACAAAAGTTACATTGGTGATGGACAACCAAGAATTGTGATACTATAAGACCACTTGCCTGTGAGGTTTGCATATTTTCTGAAGTAACACATATCTTCATTCGACATTCTTTAATCTGGGCTTTGTAATTCTAAGTAAATGGAGGTCTTGAATATTGCAGAAATATCTAGTCTTGAAAAGAAATAATCTAGAACGTTGCCGAAAATAAGTTCAACTTTGAAAGTTATATATCGATATTATCTTGACGGTTGTTGTAAAAGGAAGAAAAGTAACAGGAAATTATTGGCCAACAATTATCTGTTGAGTGCTAAGTATATTTTTTTGGCAATGTTTAATTTGTTTGAAAAGAACTAAGTGATTCTGAATTTTTACTGTATATCTAATATAGTGCTTATCTCAAGGCATTGATGATGAATGTACAATAAGTTGAGAGATTAAGTGGTGGTTCTGGTAATTACGTGTTTAGTACTCGTAAAATGAAAAATATTTCAATAAATCAGTGTTTTTAGTTTATATAAATATTAATTTTTCTTATCGGACACACGCCTGAAATTATTGAATGATCTGGTATATTTTTTCAAATCTTACACCGAATGACCACTGCATGTTTAGACTGACAAAATGTTTTTGCAAATGTGACAAGCCTGAAATTGGTGAATTGTATGAAATAGCTGGGCACTTTCGAAATTGTAGACTAAATTTTACCATCGTAGTCGTCAGTTTGTTTTTCATTGTAAGTTTATCAGTTAGTATGGCGACTTAAATTTCTGTGATATGGTGGATAAGTATGTAAGTATTATCAAAATGATATATTATTCAATATTTAATTATCTTTTATTATATTGGAATAAATGTAGTGAATTTATAAAATTTGAGCATCACGGTAATGTATTATGCATAAATATGTATTCTTATCTTACCAGAAATAATCCTAAACTTTACATTGAAGTACAATAAATTTATGGCTCAAATCGTATTGAAAAGAAAATAATTAAAACTAATGAAGATGTATTAAATTATTATGCAGATACACGGGATATGGGATGTACCTATAGAAAATCAGTAATGTAGCAGCATTACAACAACATTAAAAAATATGTTGTTTGAAACCGTTCCTAGTAATTTGTATATTATTGCAGAATATAGGAATATAGTTATAAATTCAAAAGAGAAAATTGAAGCATTAGAAAAGTTCTGGAAACCTAACGCAAATTTAAAATTTTCTGTAAATGAGGAAAGTTAAAGAAGTTTTCGATTTCTCAAATATATTACACCTTATTTTTTTGAGCCCCTAATTCAAGATCCTGGGTGCTTGAAATTTGAAATTTTATTTTTTTAAAAATGATTTGTGAAGTAATTTGATTAAAATGAATATTACATAAATGTTATAAAAAAATAAAATGTAATAACATAAAGCTTGCTTAGTATATATCATTTTTATTCATTTGTTTTTTCTATAAATATTTAAATGAATTCATGATGTCAAAGTTTCATACATCTAACAGCGCAGTAATATTTTATTTATGTATATCTTGAAAAAATAAGCTGAATAACATTTGGTAAAGAATAAAACTAATTTAAAATTCTCTTGAACATTACTGTAAAAAATATATAAAAAAATGTGATGGTAATAAAAATAATATTTATTATTAATATAATAATTATATAAAACAATTATTTCTTGGTAACAGTTGTAGGAACATAAAACTAATTAGTACAATATATTTATTGAATTGCACATCTTTGTAAAAAGTGTATCTGGTATTTGCGAATTTAGGAATGGCATTACATTTCATTGAATATGACTCTCCTGATTTCGGGTTGTTTGGAAATTCAATTGTGATGGTGCTGTTTCCATTATCCGAGCGTAATTGTTGATTTGAACTTGACATATCCATTGACTGCAAGTTCTGTGATCTGACAACGAGTAGGAGTATCAGCAGCAGCTTTAAGAGATTTATAATTTGCGAGGTGCATTTGAAAAAGAGCTTGCAAAAAAGCATTATATCATATAGTAATTAATTTATTATAATCATTATTATTATTATTATTATTGTAATTTGTGCAATTTTTTTTATTTATATTCATATTATTTATTTATTTATTAAAGCTATGCACAAAACTGTACCAGAATTAAATCTTCTTTGGAATTGAAATGTGAATGTCAAATTGGGTATTCTGGGAAATCGTGTGAATTTTGTGAACAAGGATTTTATGGAAATCCAATTAAAGGAATTCCTTGTCAATCCTGCAACTGTAATCAACAAGGATCGCAAAGTCTGAATTGCAATGAATTTGGAATATGTCAATGTTCTCCAGGCGTACTTGGAATAAAATGCGACCAATGCGCTTCCTAATTACGTTGTGAAAAATAAAACATGTCAAAGTCAGTTTTATATAAGTTATTAAATTATAGAATTTTAAATTTAATCCTATTTAATTAAATTTACTTTAAATTTAGGTCACATTAAGATTAAATTTTAAAAATTAATCAAATTTTAATTAAAATAAATATGATTATTAATTAAAAAAAATTCAATAGTTATTGGGAACGTATATTTTGTGAAGCTTTATTGATAACGTCATTGGATCCGAAAATTGATGTGCAGAATGCAGTGAATACTTGTGTTTTAATTGTTTTAAAATAATGTTTTCTAAATTATATATATTAATTACACTTTATAATTAAAAACAAATATTTTTTATTAAAAAAGATATGATTAATAAATTTCTTCATAAAATCTATAATTTCTATAGTTATTCTATCCTACCTGAAGATGACAAGAAAACTGTCGAAATATATCGTAAATTAATGTTTAAGTGGCCCTTTAATATAATTAAATCATTGTCATATATATTTAATTATTGATTATTAATTATTTTAACAATATTTTTACAATATATTAACAATACATTTACTATCATAAAATTTTTAATTTTAATTTTCACCATCAATTGAAAATAGAATATTTTGCTTGACTACAATTGGTCAATAAAATTACTGAATAGCCGCACATTTTATTAATCTATTCTCATTAAAAAAATTATTTTTAATATTATTGATAATATAATTCTGAACAGGTTTTAAAAACAATATTAATAATTAAAGAAAATTAATAATTATATTTAGAATGTAGCTTTTCACTAATATTCATACCCTTTGATCATTCAAACCCTTTGATCATTCAAACATTAAAATTATGTAATACTCCTATTTTCCATATAGCTTTTCGACTTTGACCAAAATAAAAGATCTTTTAAAGTGTTCTAAGTTTTACTAGTCCTTTTAGTTAAAAACAAAATGATTTCACTATAAATGAAATTAATAATGTTGGTTACATAATAATTGCATTCAATTTCATAATTCATTCTGAATTATTAAATAAATAAGTCTAAATATAGAAATATGTATTTTTAACAGAATATTTTCAAACAAATTCATCGAAACTTGAATTTTGATGTTGCACATACATTTTCAAATTAAATCTTTAGACTTTCTTTCACAATTTACATCCAAAAATGTGGGTCATCTAAAATGGATATTGCCTGCTAAACAGAACTCATTGAAACATCTTGAGACCACAAGGTAAGAAGCCGTAACATTATCTTAAAAAATAGAACTACTTTTACTTTTATATCGCTTTTATTCAAAGGCATTTTTTTATAATTTGAAAAGACCTTAAAAATATAATAGAATAAAAAAATAAAAAAATTAATATAATTATTTACATAAATTAAAATTTTCTTTTCTCACTGACAATTGATAGAAATTAAAATGTCAATATATATTCGACTAATGGTGAACCCGATTAAAGGTTTTATTTATAAATATTCAAAATATTTCAAGTGATATAAAATAACAGTGGTTGCGAAACCGAGGTAAATTAGCACAAAATTGCTAAAAAACGAAACTTTTGAGAGTAAAGAAAATATTTAAAAATTAGGGTAAAAGAAATATTTATGTTATTTTATATCACTTGAAATGCAATTTTNCAATGCGCTTCTAATTACGTTGTGAAAAATAAAACATGTCAAAGTCAGTTTTATATAAGTTATTAAATTATAGAATTTTAAATTTAATCCTATTTAATTAAATTTACTTTAAATTTAGGTCACATTAAGATTAAATTTTAAAAATTAATCAAATTTTAATTAAAATAAATATGATTATTAATTAAAAAAAATTCAATAGTTATTGGGAACGTATATTTTGTGAAGCTTTATTGATAACGTCATTGGATCCGAAAATTGATGTGCAGAATGCAGTGAATACTTGTGTTTTAATTGTTTTAAAATAATGTTTTCTAAATTATATATATTAATTACACTTTATAATTAAAAACAAATATTTTTTATTAAAAAAGATATGATTAATAAATTTCTTCATAAAATCTATAATTTCTATAGTTATTCTATCCTACCTGAAGATGACAAGAAAACTGTCGAAATATATCGTAAATTAATGTTTAAGTGGCCCTTTAATATAATTAAATCATTGTCATATATATTTAATTATTGATTATTAATTATTTTAACAATATTTTTACAATATATTAACAATACATTTACTATCATAAAATTTTTAATTTTAATTTTCACCATCAATTGAAAATAGAATATTTTGCTTGACTACAATTGGTCAATAAAATTACTGAATAGCCGCACATTTTATTAATCTATTCTCATTAAAAAAATTATTTTTAATATTATTGATAATATAATTCTGAACAGGTTTTAAAAACAATATTAATAATTAAAGAAAATTAATAATTATATTTAGAATGTAGCTTTTCACTAATATTCATACCCTTTGATCATTCAAACCCTTTGATCATTCAAACATTAAAATTATGTAATACTCCTATTTTCCATATAGCTTTTCGACTTTGACCAAAATAAAAGATCTTTTAAAGTGTTCTAAGTTTTACTAGTCCTTTTAGTTAAAAACAAAATGATTTCACTATAAATGAAATTAATAATGTTGGTTACATAATAATTGCATTCAATTTCATAATTCATTCTGAATTATTAAATAAATAAGTCTAAATATAGAAATATGTATTTTTAACAGAATATTTTCAAACAAATTCATCGAAACTTGAATTTTGATGTTGCACATACATTTTCAAATTAAATCTTTAGACTTTCTTTCACAATTTACATCCAAAAATGTGGGTCATCTAAAATGGATATTGCCTGCTAAACAGAACTCATTGAAACATCTTGAGACCACAAGGTAAGAAGCCGTAACATTATCTTAAAAAATAGAACTACTTTTACTTTTATATCGCTTTTATTCAAAGGCATTTTTTTATAATTTGAAAAGACCTTAAAAATATAATAGAATAAAAAAATAAAAAAATTAATATAATTATTTACATAAATTAAAATTTTCTTTTCTCACTGACAATTGATAGAAATTAAAATGTCAATATATATTCGACTAATGGTGAACCCGATTAAAGGTTTTATTTATAAATATTCAAAATATTTCAAGTGATATAAAATAACAGTGGTTGCGAAACCGAGGTAAATTAGCACAAAATTGCTAAAAAACGAAACTTTTGAGAGTAAAGAAAATATTTAAAAATTAGGGTAAAAGAAATATTTATGTTATTTTATATCACTTGAAATGCAATTTTAACTTGAAGGGTTAAAAAGTTCCACTATCCCTAATATAAAGAGTAACTCTCATAGTTTATTTTTAAAACTATTAAAGCATTAAATATTGTAATAAAGGTTGCTATTCTGGATGTACAAAAGATTTGTTGGTAAGAGTTGACAAATTAAATGAAACTGTAATTAATTTCAAATGGAAAACTCTCCCATCTACTTTGGATTTGAGATTCAACAAAATAAATATTAGCATTCAAATGAATGTCGAATTGCTAAACTCCATCCAAAAGTTCTACAAATTGAAAGACGAGATTAAAACCTTTTCAATTCAAGTTAGATTGATTTTGCCTTTGTTTTTCTAACTTTTTCATTTGTATTTGTTTTTCTTAAATAAACGATAATTTTATTAAATTTAAAACAAATTTTGAAGACAATTACAATTTACTCTACAATGTGGAGGCTATCATTCAAAGTCATACTAAATGATTGAAAGAATACATTTTATTTCAATACGCAACAAAATCAACTTATTCAATTAAACTCAACTTATTCAAACAAACATTTGAGATATTTGGATTTTCGACATCTGCAAACTGATTTGTAAAAATTTCACATAGTAAAACAACAAATTTGTACTACATAAAAATAATTTAAAATAAATTTTAATGTTTTTTGAATTATTTTGAATTATTTTCAATAATTTTTAGTTTTTTAAATTTGATCTTTTGCAAATTTTCTTTTTTAGTTTTTATACATTATATTTCGATTATATTATTTTAAATATAAATTTATTTTATAAATTCTCGGAAAAACTATGAAATAAAAATATAAAATGTATGTTAATATTATAGAGAAAATTTCATATATAAAACGCCGTGTATATTACAAAGACTAACAGATGTAAGACCAGTCCCAATTACCAAAAGCACATTTTTAAGACTCCGTTTATGTAACGATTTGAATTTTTTCGAAAAAAACCTTTGAATTTTTTTAATATAAATGATGAATGCAACAGTTGACTCCTTTGCGGGTTAAAATCAGTAATTTCAGGTTCATTAATTTGAATAATAAACGATGATGATTATATTTAAATAAACTATTTGTTTAAATTTGCGTTATTCCAGATGTAAAAATGTGCATCTAATATAAAAAATAAAATACAATTTCTGTTGTATCAGCTGTGATTAATAAAAAACAAAAGCGATCTCTTTATCACTCAGACAAGATTTAATTTTCATCAATATAAAAATAATAAAATAGAAAGCAAAATTGAAGTTGTATGTTGTAAGCTCAATAGCCCGCTAGCCCCCTAGAAAGGTTACCTGAAGGTCAATGTCAAAGGCCGTTTTAAGGACAAAAAAGTCGAGTTAGATAACCAATTTTTATCAAATTATTATGGTCCTTTTTATTTTACAAAATTGATGTTTAGTTATGCCGTTAATCTTTTTAAACTTTGATTTAAACAACTCTTATTGTAAACTATTTCAAATAAACAGAGGTTTTCCACTCCCACTTGAATCAACATTCAAAGATATTGTTTATAATAATTGAACTCGTAGATACGGATCATTGCCTCATAAATATGTTGTCGAATATAAATTATAATTTTTGTCTCTCATCTAAGATTTCTGTCAGCGAAACCCCACCAAAATGTGGGTAAAAGCGTTAAATATCCCATTTTAATTTTCAAAATAGATAAATCTCGAATTATAGGATGTTTGGTCATAAACGTAAATTGGAAAATTTTCCAAAGTTGCTTAATTTCTAAACTGACTATTTTCAGTATTTTTAATTTTATTAAAATATTTATTTTAAGTTTTAAATTTTAGTGTTTATAATTTTATAATAATAAAACATTTATATCATATTTAAATTACAATGCACAATAGTTATTATCATAGATTCTATGACATAGAATATTATGAGAACTTATGTTGAAAAGCTTATTTGTTCATCTACAAAAACGCTTTATTATACCAAAAATATCTTGAAATTTTGAAATTTTTATGAACTAGACACAAGAAGAAAAATTTTTCTAATCAAGTTTATTTCCATTTTTTACAAATATAATCTATTTTTATTTTAGCAATTTCTTAAATATTCAAAAATTTTCGTATTTGGCACAGCTTTTATCAAATATTGTGTACCATATACTTATATTATTTTGATATATATTATTCATAATTATATTATCGAATGTAAAACCAAAAAACAAATATGATTCTTTAATATTTATAAATTAATAATATAAGAAATTATTTTATTTATTCTTAAAACTGTAAAACATACATTAATATTTTAGTTCCTAAAAATGAAAAATGATGCCAAAGAAAAATATGGAGAAATTGAGAAATTGAAAAGTAGATATAATAAGGTTTTAGTAGATTTTCGGTGTAAGTTGAAACATTTTTCTTATATTATGCATAAATTTAAATCTTGATTTCTTGTTTTATAAATTTTAAGTATTCATTTTATTCATAATTACAATCTAATTTTACCTCTCATTATCTGATTTTAAATTTGAAATAAAATAATCATCTGAATTTTTTAAATTTTTTTATTAAACTTCTCCAAATAAAATTAAATATACTAATAATAATTAATTAATTAATTAATAATAATAATAATAATAATAATAATAATAATAATAATAATAATAATAATAATAATAATAATAATAGTAATAATAATAATAATAATAATAATAATAATAATAATAATAATAATAATAATAATAATAATAATAATAATAATAATAATAATAATAATAATAATAATAATAATAATAGATTGCTTTTTTATTATTTCCAGCTACTTTCACAGATATAAACGAGACAATATCTGGAAATGAGCAACTTGGAATTTCAAAAGAATTTATGAATAATGTTACAATCTATCTGGAAACTATTAAAAATCACTATAAAGAAATGCCAAATATAACATTAGCAGCGTCCGTTCTTAAGTAAATGATAATTTATAGTTACCTTTTTTAAATATTTATTAGGGACGTCTTGAAATATGTTGATGAACTGAATAAAATTATAAAGTATACTCAAGGCCATATTCAATCAGATCAAATTAGCAACCTCAAAATATTGAAAATAAAACAATAATGGCAGATGAAATCAATACAAACAATAAAGAATATCTGAACACTTGGTCGACAAAGAAGAAGGAATATGAATTATATACTGTTAGATTTCACTTATATTAATTAAAAATGACTATGAATCAGTTAATTTTTTATTAATTTAATAATCGAACTAAAAATATATTAAATTAATTAAATTAAAATTAAAAATCAAAAACAATTGTTTAAATAATCTTTTACATTCAATTTAAAAAATCATCAAATTCAAACATGTCTAACAAAGTAACTGAAGTCGAACAAGTTGAAGAAGTTGAAGAATCATCAAATCGAGTCAAAATCAATGGATCAAATATGTCAGAAATACAGGAAACGGAAACCTTCATCGTATTCACAATGATATCTCTAGTGATGGTCAAGTTCTTCGACAATGTTAATAACAATAAATTATTTTTGTTACAGAATTACCATCAAACATTCAAGAATTAATATGCATTCAACTTGTTTAAAATCAAGATACATAAGATCAATTTTATTGTCATCAACATGTCCAGCTACAAAGCCACTGGGATCAGTTTTGAATAATAACGGTTTGTCCATTTCAATATCATAAGATAATGCTATCATTGAACAACCTAATGGTTGCATCTCAGCCGATTCGGTGTAAAGCTGATTAATATCCGCAATACAACGACATATTATGTCACAAAGCATTTCATATCCATTTTTATATTTAAATCGAGCTGCTTCCTTTTTAGCACGACATACTTGATATCGACAATCAGGGATCATACCAGTCATAACACCTCCAGTACTTTCAGTAATATTAAACAATCTTGTAGCTGAACTCTTCTCAATCATTTTATCTGGAACTTTTCTTTGTGTAGCTACTACACCACAATTATTGCCTCGAATACCAACGGAAAGCAATCCACCAAATAAATTTGATATTAGTTGGCCAAAGACACCATTAACGTTATCAGGATCTCTTGGGGTCATAAAAAAGGAACCATCAGTTTCGTTTGTAGGATTTCCCATTTCCATTGAGTTATCAGATTCAAAAGAACATTTATCCTCGATTATATTGCTTGATTCATAAATTTCTTCATTAAAAGCAGCCATATTTTATCGGAAAAATAATTATTCCAAAACACTTAAATCGTTTATTAAAACACAAAAATAACTAACAATAATTCGACTCCATTAACGACTCAAAAACCACTCATAATTATCTTCAATCCATAAAAAACTGACCTCGTATATTTCGTATATTTACAATTATAATCACAATTCTCCGCGTCTGTGTGCGCACACAATTCAAATCAACAAAGTAAAAAGCGCACACAGACGCGAGATAAACTAATAATTTGACCATTTTACGCGTCTGTGTGCGCACACAACCCAAACAAAAGTGCAGACAGAGAACGCACACAGACGCGACAAACTAATAATTTACCACAACTTAAAGATGTACAAAAATAGCTTTTTATTAATAATATATATTTAAATTCATATTAAAAAATTACAAAATCTTTTTTATTGTAAAATATATTTAGTAAAATCATAAATTTATTAATTGATGGCAAGATTAAAATACATTTAGTCAATTTTTACTGGCTCACTTTTGTCCTTGATCTTCAATAGAATCTTGTGGTGAAATAAACTGTCTGACCTCATTACGTTGCAACTTTGTATACACACATTGTGAGACCAAAGGTTGTACATATATTCGATATGGTTTGGTAGTGAATATCATATCACACTTAATATTTTTAATAACACGGATAGCATAGGTAGAGTCGAAAGAAAAATATTTGACCCAGACTCTTCAGTATATTTTTAAAGCAGCTTTTATTATTAATTAAGCAATTATAGAGTTTAACTTTTAGTAAAATAAAATAAATTCTTTATAAGACTTTAGAAAAATATCTTTAATGTTTCAAAAAAAAATGACACAGAACAAAACTTTTGTGAAAAAGGTAACATTAATCTATAGTCTAAAATTAAATGGATATAAAAATATTGTAAATGAAAATAGATCAACGATGGTAAATAGAAAATAAAATCTGTTTAAAGATTTTCGAAAATATAAAATAGGCTATAGTGATGCTGAGATTGTATTTATATATCTGAAATAAAATGTTAAAATATAATTTCTTTAAATTTCCGGTACCAAATTTCTAATAACGTTGATAGTATATAAATAATTTCATTTAATTTGTAGATTTTGATCGATGAACGAATGAAAGACCTTCAAAAGATTTTGCGACTAATGACAAAACAAAAGGATAATCTCAGAAAGAAAATTAAAAAATTAGATACAATTTCAAAAATCATTTCAAGATAAAAAAAATTTGGTAAATATAATTTTGATAATTTCTATAAAAACTTTATGTTGACGAAAGATTTCAATAAATATCCAAGAGATTGAAGATTTAATGAAAAATTTGTCATCAGATAATTTTATTTCGAAAAGCTTAATTATTCCAGACACTTTGAAGAAGCACGTTGAAGAGCAGCTAAATAAATCTTCAAACTTAATTAAGTTAGTTAACTTTAATTTTAATCAAATACAATTTATATTATTTTATATTTCTTGATATTTTATAGTAACACCATTATAAATTTTAAATAAACATTTATAGTTATTAGGAAATATAGTACAAGTTAATATTTTACAAGAACATAAATCAGTTGCTGAAGTGATTGGAATGCAATCATATTTTTCACAAACTGAAAGTAAAATTACGGAAAATAAAGAACATTTTCGATTTTAGACTTTATAATGAATATTATAAAGTCGAGATTCAAGGAAGCAGATAACGTCTTTGAATTATTTTTTCCAATTTTTATTCGTATCAAAGTGATACTAATTTATGTACTTTCCTCAGTGTTCGTGATAATTATTGGCTTTGTTTTTTATGTGTTCATTGAGTCATGTTCGGAATGTTCTAAGTGTTTCTCCTAATCCCAATTTGAATTTTCAAAACACGAATAATGATCAAACCATCGAAAATCCCATAAAATTAGTAAACTTTTGCAAAAACGATTTGACGGATAATTCAATAGAAGAAGTTTTCCAATTAAAAACTATTTATAAAATAGTATTTCTTTCTGAAAACTCTCCGATCAAGCTGTTAAATATGATATATGAAAAAAATGCAAGTCGAACTTTTTATATCTGTCAAGCCATCAAATTATTGTGTACAATACTCGTTACTGTTTCTTCAATTGAAAGATCATTTAGTAGACTGGGAAGCACGTTGAAAACTTGGCAAAGATATTCAATGATCCAAGAACGACTTAACTATTTGTCTCTTTTGTGTATTGAAAATGATTTAGCCAGGCCCGGTTTTAGGCATAGGCGACGTCGGCAGCAGCCTAGGGCGCCGATTTACAAGCGGGCGCCAAATAGTTCTGCTTTTTTTATCAAGTAAATTAAATATTTTATAAACTTTCTATCTTTATATGGATATATACATATTTATGAATTTGTATATATATATTATATATATATATATATATATATATATATATATATATATATATATATATATAATATATATATATATATATATATGTATGTACGTAAAACATGTAATTCCATCGTTGTTTTAGTCCGATACCGATTACTTATTTCTTTTAAAATTTAAAAAAATACAACGGAAAAATCGATTTAAAAAAATATTTTGCAAGTTCAAAAAAGTTAACTGAAAAGCGGTTTTTAAAAAAATTTAGCATATAGCATGCTCTGAAATTTTTTTTAAATTACGCAATAATTTTTAGTTTTATTTTAAAAGAATAAAGTCACATGCAGTAAAGTTTTAAAAGACTAAAGTAAATGTTAAAAAAGTTAAAAATAAATAAACAGAAAGTGAAAAAAAAAATAAAATTTAATTAGTGCAGGGCTCAAATTTTTTTTATTTAAAGTATATATAATTTCGGTCGTACTTCCAGTATAATTTTTACATATATACAACACAGTAATTTAATTTATATTGGATTTTTCTACACCTATTATTAAATCTATTATATTCTATTAATTTTTACTTGAGGTAGCATAATGGCAGATAGAAAAAAATTATCTGGCGCACAAAATAGAAAACGTAAAGCTGAAAAGAAAAATGAAGAAAAAAAGCAAGAAGGTGCTTTTCTGAAATATATTTGTCGTCAACAATCACAAGATAAAAATCGAAATGAAATGACTCCGAGAAAACAAGTAGACTGCAATTTGGAAGAGCAAATGGATAGGAACTCTACAACTAGAAATGCAGAGGTGCCTATTTTGACTGAGTTTCCACATACGAATGTGGAAGAAACTATAGAAGAAACTGAAGTTGAAACAATTGAAGAAAACTGTTGAAGAACCTATAGAAGAAATTGTATTAGAAACTATAGAAGACACTGAGAAATTTTAATTAATGAAACTTTGGAAATATTAGAAAGCGTAAATTCGAGTCTTGATTATAGTGATCCGGCAACTTGGTTAAATTCACATGACTTACGTTCTGGCCGTTTGAGGCAAATTTTGTAACACGGACCAGAACAAATTGAAGAATTTGATTTTCCTCAAAATGAGAGCCATGAAAATTTTCAATGAGTTTTTTATAGAAGGAGACTTGCAAATGGAGAAGAAATGCGGCGTCATTGGCTACAGTATTCCAAAACAACTAATTCGGCATTCTGCTTTTGTTGCAAAATTTTTAATAATAACCAGCGTGTAATACATCTCTCCGATAAAGGATCAAGCGATTGGAAAAATATGTCTGTAATTTAGAAAGACATGAGAAAAATAAGGATCATTTAATTAATTTCCAAACTTGGAAGGAGCTAGAATTGCGTTTAAAAAAGAATAAAACTATTGACCAGTAATTTGCGTCTCATAAAACAAGAAGAGAGACACTGGCAACAAGTCTTAGAGCGTCTTATAGGTCTAGTTAAAGTGCTTGCTACGCAAATATTGCATTTCGCGGAAGCAATGAAAAATTGTATTCTCCTGGAAATGGAAACTTCCTTAGCTTTGTAGAATATTTGGCCTCTTTTGATCCAATTATGGTGAGCATCTTCGCAGAATAAAGAACAATGAAACACAAGTTCATTATTTGGGAAAAGATATTCAGAATGAGTTAATACAACTTTTATCTAAGAGTATTAAAACAAAAATTTTAAAATCGATTTCCATGGCTAAATATTTTTCAATAATCCTGGATTGCACACCAGACCGTTAGCCATACTGAACAAATGACGTTGATTATTCGTTTTGTCCATACAAATACAGAAAATTGTGATTTAGATCCCATATGCATAAGAGAACTTTTTTGGGATTTGTGAAACTAACAGATACAACTGGTGAAGGTATGACCGATGAAATCGTTCAGATGTTAGCAGATATGTCATTACCTATTGAGAACTTTGCGTGGCCAAGGATACGATAATGGTAGCAATATGAAAGGCAAAGAAAATGGCGTGCAACGGCGAATTCTGAATCTAAATCCACGAGCACTATTTGTTCCTTGTTCTGCGCATTCTTTGAATCTGGTTGTTAATGACGCTGTAAGCTGTTGTTTAGATGCTACATCATTTTTTATGTTAGTGCAACGAATATATGTCTATTTTGCCGCTTCAACACGTCGATGGGAAGTTTTAAAACGTCATGCTTCAAACTTGACAGTGAAGCCATTGAGCGATACAAGATGGGAGAGCGAATCGAATGCCCTTAAACCTCTACGCTACAGCTAAGTAAAGTTATTGCTGCACTTATTGATATTTTTCAAGATACTTCTCAAACAGGAGTTTCTGGTAATACTTCACGTATAGAAGCCAGGGCCTTGCTAAGCTATTTCGAATTTCGAGTTTGTAGTTTCTGTTATTATCTGGTATGATATTCTTTTCAACATAAATATTACAAGCCAACAACTTCAATCTGAGAAAATTAATATTCAAGATGCTATGAAAGCTACTAGAAGATACCAAAAAATTTTCTATTCAACTCCCGAAATGATGAAGGTTTTGAAAGAATATTGGTAGATGCGCGAGAACTTGCTGAAGAATCAGAATTTCCCCAATCTTTAAACAAACTCAGCGTATCAGAAAACAAAAAAAACAGTTCGAATATGAAGCCAACGATGAGCCCATTCAGAACCCAAAGAAAAATTTAAGATCAGCTTTTACTTCGCAGTTTTGGATAGAGCTTTAAAATCTGTGAGCAAAGATTCACCCAATGTCAACGATAATTCAACATTTGGATTTCTATACAACATACATAATTTGCAATATATTTCGTCAAAGAAATATTAGAGGATTGTCTTAAACTGGAAAATTTTTTACGGCACGATGATTCTAAAGATATTGATGGTACAGATTTATTGAACGAATTGATATTTATAGCTAGACATATTCCAAAAAACTTATTGCCGGAAGATGTACTTAATTATATTTGTAAAAATAATATAGTGGACAGCGTTCCAAATATATTTGTTGCTTTGCGAATTTTATTAACCCTACCAGTTTCTGTGGCAAGCGGTGAACGAAGCTTTTCGAGCTTAAACAGATCAAAACATATATAAGATCTACAATGTCACAGAACGGCTTGTGGGATTAGCAATATTGTCGATTGAACACGAATGGCGCGTGATATAGATACGAAGTTGCTGCTTGAAGATTTCGCTAAACTAAAAGCACGAAAAATTAAATTTTAAATGGTTTTTGTTTTTATATATATTTTTGTGTAATAAATAAATGAAGTATAGTTATTTTATTTTCATTTACTTCTTTAATTATTGGGTTTGTTTCTAGACTAGAGGCGCCATTTTTTTAGTTTGCCTAGGGCGCCAAATACTCTAGCGTCGGGCCTGGATTTAGCCAAACAAATAGACTTAACTGTAATCGTTGAAATGTTTGCTGTTTTAAGAGCAAGAGTTAATTTTTATATATTCTAAATTAGAATATAATTATAATAATAATTATAATGTTTCCTTGTTGTTTAATTTTTACTGATATATCAATAAAATAAAAACTTGCAAAAAAGTTATTTCGAAAAAATGGAGGGGCGAAGAAAATATTGGTACCCAGGGTCCGGGTTTGAAAGTGGGGGTCATGGACGCGTTCCTCAGAAATTTTGTGTAAAAATTTGTAAAAAAGATAAGTTTCCTATAGTAAATTGAAGATACATTCCATGTTATCCGAAAAACGTATAAGATAAAATAAATAACTATATTTAGTTTAAAAACTTTAAAATACATAATTAAAATAAGTAAAAATAAGTAGTTCGAGGAAAAAAAGAAAGTTTGTTAATTCAAAATTAAAAATAGAAATAAAGAAATAATATTTATAACATAATATTTATAAGATTTCAATACTAACATCTTCATATATTTTCTAATTTCTGTAAAACATGAATTTTTTAAATTTCACAATTTGTTCATTTATTCTAATATTTCAATTTTTGTATCCTTTTAATTTATCGAACATTTTTACATAAACTTTAACCGGTAATTTTGAAATATTGAAAGTTCTCTTTCAATCATGATGCGATAGAAGTTTTTAAATTGTTGCTGATTGAATATTAATTATAGAGGATTATAATCTTATCACAAATAATTAACACAATTCCCTTCCAATAATTAATTATTAATTATTAATACTCATTCACATGATACTTTCTTTCAGCAAATTTATTGTTTAATGCATTACATCATAGCAAATGCAAAATATTTGTCTCCATATATAGTATCTGACACTGGTTAAATGGTAAAACGATGATGAGAATCATTTCCTCGAAATATATTTCAATTACAGCAATTTCTCTTACTATATATTGCTTGAAGCCTATAGTAATAAATATATTAAATAAGAAAATCGAAAGATAAAATAAATTCACTCTTTTTACTTACATTTGACATTTTTTATACGGTTATACGGTATAATTTTATACGATATAAAATACAGTACATAATGTTGATAAAACTATAAAATGATGCGAGGAATTCACTCACTTTACTTAAATTTTAACTTTTTATATGGTTTTGCGAGTATTTTATGCGATATAAAATATTTTTCGATTTTTTTTTATTTTTTCGTTGCTGTAATTCTTTTTTACGAACCGCATATTAGCGAGATCGTGTTCTATGAGAGCGCGTTCTACGAGAGATTGCTATATTTGGAATTTAAAAAGAATATATTAAAATTTTAAAATTGATTTTACAATTTTAATTTAATGATTTCTAGAGAGTAATCCTCCTTTATTCTGATTTCTTCTTTTGTTGGTGTTTCTACACACGAATTTCCTCCGAACTGAAAAAATAAAATGAAAGACAAATCTGTGTACATTTAGTAGAATTATCAAGTTAATTTAATAAATCAAAAATTGATACTTATATTTATTGCTGACAACATTTGTGGCATTAAATATCAAAACTTGCAACTTCCAAATATATTCAAAACACAAAATTGCGGAAATTTCAGAATTTATTTTAGACTAAATAAAAGTAATTTCTTATGAACATAAAAAGGAGATTGACAGGGCTATCGTATAGTCGAAAATTCTTTCATTAAATACATTATTTGCAGCAAAAGGCTTAAAATTATCATTTTATTGTTTTAAATAATAAATGCTGCTACAAAGCAATCATCATTTTATAATTATTATATAATTATTGTTTTCAAAAAATTTCATCTGATGAAATTATTATTAAAAATATAATTGTATTGTTTATTTTATTTTAATTTTCAATTAAGAAAACTCAGTAAGGATTTAATTTTCTACACAATGCAGAGCAAGCTAAAGAGGCATATTCTAAACATAACCAGGGATATTTTGGCTGTAGATTATGCCATTAATCAGACCAAAAAGGAACTTGATTTTAGTAAATCCAATTTGAACATTGACAGCATGAAAAACTGCTCGTTGAATTCAATTCAATAATCCAAATCATAGAAAATATTGAAATATTGATAAAGAACATAAAAGTAAATTATTTAAATTTATATTTAAACTTAGTTTAATAGAATGTAATTTAGGTGCTATCACAATATTAATAATATAATAATAATATTTCTTGGTAGCACTTTATTAAATGTTAAACAATTAAATGATAATTAAGGCCTTTTGATGTTTATTTCACTACTACTTACTATTAATATTCTGATAATTTCTCAATTAGTTTAATTTATTATTATCCTTCTTTATTTACTTCTTAATTTCTTTTCTTGTTCTCATTTGGCCTTATTCAATTTTGCAACGAATTGTAAATTTTCTGAAGTTAATTATTGGATATAATTTGTTTTTAATTTCATATTTTCACGTTGTCTTTCTTGATCTTTAACAATGTACTACAATTAAAACAATAATAATATTATTTTAAACACTACACTTATAATCTCCTTGTACCAACTTCCCATTCACTTTGCTTTTACGATATGGACCATCAAAAATCCAGTTTATTTAATTATTATGATTTTCCTCTAGTTAATTTGTTTAATTATTTAAATTTTCTATGTTTTTCTTTGTTTTTGTTTTTTTTCGTTTGTTTGGCTCGTCTTTCAACTAAAATCTTTTCTATCCTGTTTATCAGATTCTATTCTATTTCATCATAAAAATACTAAATCATTAATTATTTTTCTGCTTTTTACACTCTCATGCACTTTTCCATAAATTTATTTTCATTCTCTTTTTCTATCATTCTAATTATTACAGATATTTTGTTTTATTGACTTTAACATATCAATCTATTAAGTGAATCTTTGTATATAAAATATACATAATACTAAATATACATAAATCTTTTTATTCAATTACGATTAATATCAATTCATTATTCTTAATATTTAACTTGTCCTTCTCAGATGTAATTTTATTAATGAAACTTTCGATAGCTACTATTCTCAATGCAACTAAACAAAGTTTCTAAAAATATATATATTGTTTAAAATTTATTATCATTGTCTAATAATCCCGAATTAAAATATTTTACTTTTTTCAAATTTTGTGTTTTTGTTAGAACTTTTAAACCAATATCAAAACTGTTCGGATAATGAAAAAAAACTAAAGAATATCAATGAAAAATTATCATCTGAAATCCCAACTGGATTCTATGACGGTACAATATAACAAATATAATAAACCACCATATTTTTAATTAAAATTTTATAGTTGAAATATTAAGAGAAATTTGTCGGAAATACAAATTGAACAGGCTAACATTGAGAATAATTGGATTTTACCTATTAACCAAACAATTATAATCTTGGAATTCCAACAGCCAAATCGGTACTGGACACGGAAATCTTGAAAAATTGAGTATTTTCTTGCTAGTTTTTCGAAATTTCTACTTTGGTTGTTTCAGTAAAAGACGTAGACTATCAATATCGGGATTTGGTAAATGAATCTTTATTCGTTGAGAATAAGATAAAAGATTTACGAAAGTCTATAAATCATTAAGAGAACGTCTCCAGAAAGCAAAGGTAATGTCGGCATTGATTCATGGTGCAGCTGCCCGATCAGTGGAACCATAAGACACATTGTAAGATGTGTCCGCCATTACGTCACATATTATTTACCAACATCTAATGCTTTTCTCTCGAGTACTCATTTTGTCTTAGTAATTCTTTATTATGGTTTTGATAGATTTTACATGAACCCCAATTTCCAAATGATCAAGTCTTGTATTGTTTGGCTATGACGATTCGGGTTCGATTCCTCATGCGTTTGCTTTTACGGTGAAAGAAATAATCTGTATAAATTCTGGTAAGTTTATATCACAATTTCTCAACGAAATTCAATTTTTTGATATACTAATAAATTATGTCTTCTAAAGTCTTCTAACAATGTTTCATAGAGATTAAACAATTTTGCTAGGTTAAATAGGATAAAGTAATATGAATTTTAAAATATTAAACAAATTTTTATTAGAATGTATTAAACCTTAACAAATGTATCAAAATATAAAGCAACATAAATATTAATTTAAAGGGGTAAATTCAATCTTACGCCAGCAACATACATTAAAATCAATTTACTAAAATGTCACTCACTTGTTTTGTCTAGTGCCTGATGATGATAGTCAAGCTGTCGAAACATATTGCAAAAATATATTTTAAAAAATGGTGTTCTCTTATTAATTTTTATTTTACTTATATTTTATTCCGGAGTTTTTGAACGATTTTGAAGTCTGCTGAGGTTTATTAAATCAAGGTTTCCCTGTATCTTAGATCATCTGAAATTAATTGTTTCAAAACTAAATTTATTTTCAATGAATATTTATAATTGGTTTCTGAAATGCGCAGTAATAAATTTACAATTTAGGTACGATTCAGGAAATTCTGTAGAAAGCATAGAACTGATGGGGAAGTTTTTCAATTGATAATTATGTAGGAATTATGATTGCATGGTATATAATTATTTGGAAATTTTTATTTACGATTTATCGCAATAAACGATTCTAGGAAACTTGGTAAGTGGCACATGGTTATTAGATCAATTAATGAAGGCAGATCTGATCAAGTTGAAACATCGTCAATCACGAATAATATTCTCAGTAACGTTCGGATAGGACCACAGACTAATATATTCGTCGGAGGTTTCCCCAGTTCCAAACTTCTTAAATCATTAAAATTAGGTTTAAAAATTTAATTTAAAATAGAATGTTTCATTGTTTTTTCGTCATTTAATTTCAGAGGGGAAACTCATTTCAGATTTAAAAGAAAATTATGACAATAATTTCTATAAAGGTTGTTTATTTGGGGTGAGACTTATGAATACGGAATTCGGATTGCAAGATATTGAAGCCATTGAGGAAGAATGCAGAAATACGATTTCCATTGATAATTTACTCTTAGAGAAATTCAACTGCAAATTGTAAGTCAACAACAATTAAACATGTTCTAATTTTGAGTGATAAATTTTAATGATAAATATTACAATATTTGCATAAAATCCTTTAATGGTGTTACGACGATTTAATTAATTTCCATTTTTGCACTAAAACCAATCTAATCTATTTATTGCACTAAATATTTGTTATAAATATTTACCTATAAAGGGAGAAAATAATATTATAATATAGGAAACAATCAAACTTATCTTGGTGTTGAAGAAATCATTACATTTATCAAGATTTTTTTATTATACACCGACGCGCAATTGTTTAAAGCAGTGTTGTCCAAACTGTGTGCCGTGGCGGGTGCCCAGGTGTAAACCGTGAAATTTTTTTGAAAAAAGTCAAAAAAACCCTGTTTATTCAAACAACTTAATAAAAGGAAATTGAATTGTGGATATTTTAACAGTTATTTCAAATTTAAATGTTAATCAGTCAATTAAGTGCAAAATTTATTTGTTTACAATCATTTTATATTTCTTACTAGAAATATTGACTATCTAAAATACGTAAGCAGCTTAATTATGTTTATTTTCATTCACTAATTTTTCTAAATTTAAAATTTTTTACATTAAATTTATTTCAAGTAAATAAGTTTTTCATTTCTTATTAAAAGATTAGTAAAAGTTCAATAAAAAATTTCAAATAAAGCAAAAAAAAATTTAGGTGTGCCGCGAAAATTTTTAATTCAGCCAAGTGTGCCGTGGCTCAAAAAAGTTTGGACAACACTGGTTTAAAGCTTTAATGATATAAAATAAACTAACCAATAATAAAATTGTGGTTATCATTGACAAAACATACATTAAATAAGAGGCTAATGTTAAAAAAATAGTATGATGATAGTAAAAATTACTAAGAGAAAAATAAATAAACACAATTCGAAATAAATTAGTGCCAACTTTTCAAATAAATTTATAAATTTGTTGTCGAATTGTGACTAAAAAATTACTGAATTATTTTGAAAAATATTATTACTCAACATTCATAAAAATAAAAACACATTTTGAATATAATCAGATTTTCATAAACAAATATTTAGTATACTTAATTAATAAATATCTTACTTTCTATGTGAAAAGATCCATCACAAATTCTGAAAGTATTTAATACATATTATTAAATTAATTAAATAAAAGTAGACATTAAATTATTCAAAAATTGAAATAAAAAATTAGTATTACAATAAATAAATAAAATAGATTAAATCTTCACATTGAGTAATTGATATACTTATATTATTGTCATTTATACTTTTATCAATTAAACGTATATCATATGTAGAATTGAAGGCCAGGAAAAATGGCTGTATTAAAAATACAAATTAATCTGTAATGAAAATTATTTTTTTATTATTTGCATTTACGCAAATATTTGTATAATTATTTACATTTCTATTATAAATATCAAGAATCTTTGAAAGGAAAAGGTTTTCTTTGCTTCGAAATAAGATAAAATCTTTTTTCAGAAAAAATTAACAATCAGTAGCATCAATAATTTTAGAAATATCATATATTTACTCAAAAATCATTTAAAAATAGTAATTTATCATAATAAATATTTATTTCAATGTTTCCAAATTCCAAATTTTAAAAACAAGCATTTTTTAAAATTATTTTAATATACAATCATCCTCAGATTTACGCGGTACCTTTTTTGCGTGGTTTCACTTTAACGCAGTCGAGAAAAACTTTGAAAATATAATTATGAATAAATATTTTTAATACGGTGTGGATATTTTTTTACGCGGATTTTTTTTTATTTAATATGAAATCAAAGAGTTCATTTACGCAATTTTTTATATGGTGGTACCTATCTTATATTTTTGTATGAATTCCTTGCCATTTTTACGCGGTTTCTATTTACGCGGGGTTTCTGAAGAACATATCTACCGCGCAAATCGAGGGATGAGTTTACATTTCAAAGTATTGGTAGTAATTTTCAATGTTTCAATAAAAATTCTATCCAAAAGTTCGAAATTTTAAAAGGATTGCCCAAAATGAAGGAATTTATATAAATTAAATGTAAGAAATGTCAGAAAATGATGAAAATTTCAATTAAAAATTATTATTGGATTTTTTTTATTAAATTATCGTTATCATTGTCTCGGTAGTAATCCCGAATTTGTAATAAAGTTTCAAATAAAACTTCAAATCATTAAAAACAAAAATTAGAAATATTTCAGTAATTTAAAAAAGAAAAGAATGGCTTTTATAATATATATATATATATAATATATTATACGAATACTTCGACAAATTAACTTTATCACTAACGCTGGACTCCATATTTCTGTCAAATGTAGAAAATAAAAACATCAATTTTGCAAAATCCATTTGTGTAAAAAGGTTATCTTGAAAATAAATTATTGAGACAATGTACAAGTATTTTTTTAAATTATTTATTATTTTTACAAAATCTTTTGAATTTAACAATAAAACAAAAATAGACTGCCATGAATTCAATAAAATATCTTTTCGCACAGTAACCTTCTTTTTGTCATGAGATAGCAATTTATTAACTGTGTTGAAAATATTGAAAGTCAATATGTACAGGTCTATTCTATTCCTGGTGAGTTTCTTGGAAATTAATATAACACAATGTAGTTGATGGAATTGCTACGGAATATTGGTTTTACAAAGTCATTTCCCGTAGAATGTTAACAAAAGTAATGATTGCTTTATCTTTGGACAATATTGTTGAATCTAAATGGTTATTGATAATGCTTTATTCTAAAGACATTCAACAAAGCACTCATAATTATTATTTTATTTTGTATTAACTTTATTACAATAAAATTTAATTGAAATTAATTAAAAGTAATTAATAATTGACTTATTAAGTAATCCGAACTCATCAGTAGTATTTCCTCGATTCGTAAGTTACAAAACTTATATTATTTATTATATATTTGCTATTTTAAATGAGTTGTATTATAATTTTGCTTTTTATTATTCTCCTTTGATTTGCTTTGTATATTGAAACACTCATATAAAAATAGGATGGGATTATGACATGATAATTATTTTATTAACCATTTTAAGTTCCAACCTCAAGACTGACTCATTAAGCCTAGCGCCAGCAGCAGGTATTTTAAAGAATAAATTATTTTATTGAAATAATTATTAAACCAGTGTGTTTTAAGTTTAAATTTTAAAATAATAACATTAAAAATTTGAACATTTGTTTTTATCGACAAAATTTATTTGGGCCTGACTTTTTGAACTCGAAAAATAAAATTGAACCTCAAAAGGTTAAAACACTTATTATAATAATATAAATTAAATTTGAAACAATGCATTATTATTATTATTATTATTATTAATTATTATTATTAATTATTAATTTTAATTTTATTTTTATAATAATAATAATAATAATATAATAATAATAATAATAAATAATAATAATAATAAATAATAATAATAATAATAATAATAATAATAATTAATAATTTAATAATAATTATTATAATAAATAATGATAATAAATGTATCATCTGTAAAGTTCTTAATTTTTTTAGTTACGTTTGATCTGTTTTTTGAAATTGCTTTTATTTTCATTTTGACAAGAGATCTAATATTTTTTATTATACTCAATACAAATTTCGGCTTTGCCTTTATCAAGTTTAATTAGGACAAAGAGAAAGACGAAAAATTGTGCTGAGTATATTAAAAAATATTTGATTTTTTGTCGAAATGAAAATAAATAAATTTATTATTTATATTGAATTAAAGATTACAAATAAGTTATTTAACATTATCATTTATTATTTTACATTATATTTTTTATTTTATTACAAAAATTCTTTGTATTTTTGCGCGTTTATATATGAGATATTTGAAAATGTCAATAAAACAGAATAAATTGTGAATAATTTGTTAAAGTTTTTAGTTATGATTATGGTGATATAAAAATATTAAACTCTTGGTACATTTTAAATCAATTTATTTGTCTCCTCCGTTCACTTTTTGCACATTCAATATATCTATTATGAATTTTTTTCAATTCATCATATTTCTATCGGATCTTTTATTTTGATGTAATATCAATTCAATATTAATATAAATAAAAATATAAAATTTTGATATGAGCATGAAAAAATGTTCTGGTAGAATTATTATAATGATTGTAATTTAGGTATATTACAGGGTTTTCATATTAATTTAATCCTTTGCAATATATTTTAATCCCTTTCAAGAATATTTTAATCATTTCAAAATTTATTTTAATCAATTCCAAAATTATTATATGCTGACAGCAGAGGCTAATTTACATAGGAAATTACAGACAACGAAAGGTTACTTTTATCCGTAAAAATGAAGATAAGAAAAGCATTCAACATATTTCTGAAGAGCTCGACATAAAGTTAAAACGGTCACTTCTATAATAAGACTTTATAAAAACACTGGGAGCGTAAATGCGTGACACAAAGATGACCACGTGGAAGTATAATAACAGAAGAGGCAAAGGAGTTATCAGGTCTGAAATTGAAAGTGATGTTTCCGTAACTTTAGGTGCGTTAAAATTGAAACTTCAGACAAGCTTAAATATCATATGCTCAACAACCACGATCAACAGCGCAATAAGAGATTTGAATTACTCTTTTAAACGCGTCGAACTTGTACCAGAGAGAAGAAATGCTGCTGCAAATATAGAGGAGCGATTTATTTAGGCTGGTAGATATCTTGGATATGATGAAGATAAAGTAATTTTCCTTGATGAATTTGGTGTGAGCTGTCTCGTGGGAACAACTCCATGGAAAGTTGTACGGGCTATAAGATCGCGTAATTATTCAGTTTGCACGGCCATAAGTAAAAGAAAAATTATCCATCGCGTAATAAAAGATTCAGCATTTAAAAGAGAAGCAATTTTATCATTTTTAATATCTTTAATTTAAAGTTAAATATTACAGGAGCAACAATTATAATGGATAACTGTAATATACATAAAGGAGAAGAATGTTAGAAATTTAATAGTTGGAAATGGCTTTGAGCTCGTTTCATTGCCTCCCTACAGTCCCCAGTTAAAACCCATTGAAGAAGTATTTTCTTAATGGAAGTCACTCATATAATCTGTTAATGCCATACAAGGGAAAATTAATCGCTGCTATCATATCGACGATTGGTAGAATTTCCTAGAGAGACTGTGTTGGATTTTTTAATCATGTGAGGGATTTTGGGGTCATGGCGTTGAGAAGAGAAGAATTTTAAAGAAATTTATTGTTAATTAAATGTATTGTTTTGTCTTTTTATATCCTCTTTTTGCATGTTTCCTTATTTCCATTTTCATTCGTTTTTATATCTTAAATTAAAATAAAGTTGGAAATGATTAAAATAAATTTAGAAATGATTAAAACAAATTTTGAAATGATTAAATATATCTGAAAGGATTAAATTAATATGAAATAATAATATGAAATAATTGAAATAATATGAAATTAATAAACTATTAATCTGTAAATTTAATTTAGATTTTTATATTTCTATATTTTTATACAATTTTATTATAAATACTTATCAATTTTATTCTAGATAAAATTTGATATTAAAGTTAAAGATTAACTGACTTATACTCGAATATTGTAGAAAGTACGACATTAGAATTCTAACAAATTAGCCGAATCCTCTGAAAAGTATATTTAAACAAAATCTCGAATCTCTGAGAGTATTCTTTCAGGAGCGCAGAAGTACTGAAAACGTTTCCTCGCTTATTACAACTTTTTCAAATTCTATTTATTCGATAGTAGGAAACCTAATTCATATCTGAAATTTTATTCAAGTCCATAAAATATATTAAATTCACTTTATTCCATATCTGCTAACATTTAATTTTGCTTAGAATTTAGAAATGTGCTGTCACATTATAATAATATTTCTGCATGTTTATTTTTATGCTTATTTTTATGTTTAATTTATTTAATTATAAATTATTTTTAATTTAATTTACTTTAGAAATGTCGAAAACGTGTCAATACATTTAAAAGGTCTATGCGCCGACAAAAGCGCAATATTCAAACAAATTTTGACCTTTATTTCACTGGAATGGATTTGCGATGATAAATACGTCAAGAACGAAAAACGGAAAAATGTGCAACCACACTAAATAAAGTGCTTACTATTAGTACAATGGCTTTACCAAAATACACCCGGAGACGTTTCAGTTGATTGCTGTTTTTGCCAACAAAATAATGGTTAATAATTGTATAATACTTGTGAAAGAAATCAAAAGATTTTAAAACTTAATTTTATATTTTAAATTACTGTATTTTTCCTACATATACCCTGCAGATGGGTATAATCCTCACTTTCATATAATCCGCAAATTTTAACTAAACCAGTAAAAATGAATTGATATGCGGTATGTTAAATTCGGTGGAAAAAAGCTCTGTAGTAAAAATAAAGTAAATTTGATCAACAAAAAAAGAACAAAATAACAAAAGAAACATGTTAAATAAAATTAAAAATCTCTTTTTGTGCTCAAAGAAAATATAAAAAGCTCTCAAAATTTTCATCACTCCTCAAAAAATTGTTAAACCCTCACTAGACTACGGTTCATGATGGGAAACGCTGAATATAGTAAAGTTGCATTGACTTCACTACACGTTTTGTCAAATACATTAATTGTGATAAACTCACTTAAACATGTCGTCCATGTTATGAAAATGATTGTGTTATACTGAATCTTATACTGGACATTCTATGGCAAATACATTTTATCAACATAGGATATTTGTTTCCAGTGAGCAAGTTAAAGACAAAAATTATTTGAATCAAGGAGATTAATGAAGTCAAGGATAATACTGGAATCAATATATTTCAATTGTTGTTAAAACACTATTTGTTGTAGTAATATATGTTTTAGAGATCCATATAAAGAAGACGGTATTGAAGCTGGTATAATTTACAAAAATATAGATAAGAACAAGAAAAAAAAGACAAAAAACTTTTCAAAATTTAGATAGTCAGACAAAAAATAGAAAATTTCAAAAAATGAGGAATTAAGATTTTTGGATTTATCAATTAAATGAAAAAATAATTTTACTATTTAACCCTCTGAAATAAGTACTTCAAGACATTTGATGCAAAAACAATAGAAACATTAGACATCTAATGATTAGGACTTCACTTTTTCTGGATTTGAGTTTGGAACGGTAAAAGTAATTTATCATGTGGAAAATATAAAATTTTATATTTTAATTATAAACAAACTACAGTAATATTTCATAAAATCTTATAAATTTTACATAATTTTTAATCGAAAACATTTTTTTGAGCTTTTTACAAAATAAACCATTTCAGTATTTAATTTAATATAACCAAACAATGTGTGAATCATTTTTTGTATAATAAATAAGTTAGATTGCACTGATTCAATATTCACAAAATATTATAGACTTCTTGTAATATCCATTTTTGTTTAATTGAAGCCTACTGTTGGTTGTATGCGAATAAAGTGTTAGTGTAAATGCATCGAGCCCTGTACACATTATTATATTTATAGCAGATTCGATTTGGAAATGGTGTATCATCTAGATTTCACCGGAGACATAATCACACGGGTTGGTCTTTACAAATCAACATTAATATATTTATTTTTGTCAACAGGTTCTAGTTTTTGAACTTGTTGCTTATCAACCATATCTTATTAGACAACTATTGTTTTTTAATTTGATTTGGTTTTTTTCTTTCAAATAATATAGAAATTACAAATTACATATATAGACTTTTATATAGTAATTACATTATTTTTTTTGTTTTTAACAATTTACAATTGAATAAGTTAACAATGCCATTTATTTTAAATGGATTCTAATAAAACAAAATTAAGCTGTTATGTTTCCAATCATATAATATCAGTTCATTTTAGTAAATTCCGGTACATAACTTTGACTCCGGACAGTTTGACATGAAATTACTACCTGACGAAGACAAAATAAAATATTGGTATTGTATTGAATGAAATTTCATGTCATTGCCTTTACATAAATTGTTTCTACATTTTACGCTTAATTTTCCATCTGACCTAACCCATATCCGTTTTTTAATCCAATTTAATATTTCCATAATATTTTCAACTTTAAATCACAAGCAAATATTTTTATTATTGAATTAATTATTTTATAATTTATCAATATAATTACTATTTTTTTACAGAACTATGGATTTGTTTTGGGACAGAAAATGAATTCTTATCATTTTGGATACTGGAAAAAAAGATTTTGAACATCCTCTATTTCCAATTCAAAACGCATCCGACTCCTTTATTGGTTCGTATTCAAGAATCAAATAGAAAAATTTGTGAAAGCCTTTTTGGAATCGATGAAATCTGTGATCAAAATTCTTTTATTTTATCTCTCCAGCATTCCTGACAATGATTTGTATTTAATTGAAAAATTAAAAAGTAAAATTTATTTGTAAATTTTTTATATTTTTTAATTAAAACCATTTCAATTGTCATTTTTATTTTATTGCATTCAAATCATAAGTGTTTTGCCAAATAGATGTCTTTCCTTAGTGAATATGTGCTTATTGTTTAGAAAAGATATTCTATTAAATTTACTTTCAGTAATAATTTTAATACAACATTGTATTTATTTATAAGATCATCAATTAGATTTAACTTGCAGAAATTAACTTTTAATTACATTTATTTTTAAGTTAGATTTTGCAAAACGTGTTAATTTAATTTATAATTAAATTAAATTAACCACGAAGTGTTCGTTTTTGAAATTTTTTACAAATTATTTCTATACTTGGTCAATACATATTTCGTTCCCTAGTTGATTATCAGCAATGATGAACAATGTTGATTTCCTTCGGTCTTGACATTCCCACATATATGTAAAAGCACTTGTCGGTCAAATCTTAGACTATGACTTTGAGCGATAATAAAGTTGAAAATTGAAAATATCACAGTTGACCTTAAAATGCAGCCAGACTTACATGTACAAATTTTACGTGGCTACTGTTGATTTTTGGATGAGCTTTTGTGAGCAGATGTATTTACTGTTTCATAGTATATATACTTAAATTTTTTGACGT